>SNQJ01S0123169.1:0-24184 GCA_010110895.2 Picea sitchensis | reverse complement strand
TTGTGATCATCATTGAGTGCCTTGTAAAGATTTTAAAATAAGCATGATTTTTTAAGCACGGTAACAACTGATTCACCCCCCCCTCTTAGTTGTCCAACAAGATCTTATAAGCTATTGTTCACCACGCATGATGTCCTCCACACACCCCAACATGGAATTCATATATAACCCCTTCTATTTCAATTTCGACTAAACACCTTAGTAGGAAACCTAGGGGGTCTTTCCAATACAATTTAGCATCTATGATATAGTATTTTACAACATGTAATTTTAGCGTCCTAGCCTTAGACGGGGTTAACTCAGTAGGACATTGGAGCGTAAGTAGGTAATGGATGATGTCATGATACCAGGACGAAGTAGAAAACTTGTCCTGAATTTCGGTTGTAGGTGAAGAGGCATCAAGCTCATCTATTTCCAGAAATCCCTCAGTTTGTTGCAGCTGATTTATCCCTAGTGCTTTTGAGTTCGATTCGGCAAGCAATTTGGCCAAACCCTAACCTTTGATAATTTTAGTTTGTTTGACTTCTAGGTCAAACTCCTGGATCTTAGCTAACCACCTGCCTCTTCTTCCGTCGTTGTCTGGTTGCACTAGGATATCTTTAATAGAGCATATTTGTTATCAATTTCACAATTTCGGCAAAGTTAGGGATGAATCTCCTCAAGAAATTTATTTTTCCTAAAAAAGACTGGATTTCTTTTACATTTCTAGAAAAAATTATTGTATCTATTGCCTTAACCCTTTTGGGATCGATTTTGATTCCGTCCCTAGACACGATATGGCCCAAGAGTTTACCTTCTTGCATTGTGAAATGAGATTTCTTGGGATTGAGTGACAAACAAAACTTTCAACATTTCTCAAAGGTTTTTTTAAGGTGCATTAGATGTTCTACATCAGATTTGGAGAAAACAGTCAGGTCATCAAGATAGATAACAACGAACTTGTCTCTCTCACCCATGAAAGAGATATCCATGGCTCGCTAAAAAGTTGTCCCTGCATTCATTAAACCAAAAGGAATTTTATCGTACATAAAAGTACCCCAAGGGGTAGTGAAAGAAATTTTTTATTTATCGTCTTGATGCATTGCGATCTAATTGTAACTTGAAAAACCATCAATCATAGACATTTTGTTAGCTCCAAATATTTTTTCTAAAACATGATCCATCTTAGGTAATGGGTAATTGTCTTTGAGTGACGACTGATTCAGGTTTCTAAAATCGACACTCATTCTGATCTCACTGTTTTTCATTCTCACTGGGACTAAATTAGCAACCCACTCAGAATATCTCAGTGGGACTATAATTTTATCATCCAAGAGTTTCTTGACCTCTTTTTCTATCATTGCTAATAGGATAGGTTTAATCTGTCTGAGTTTCTACCTAAAAGGTTTGACACCCAGTTTTAATGGAATTTTATGTTCCATTATAGTCGTGTCATAAGTTCTCAACTCATCATAGGGCCAGGCAAAAACATATTTGTATTTTTTAATCAATTCAACATATTTGTTCTTGATTTTGGGGGACAGGTACCTGGATACCTTAACTAACCTAGGAATCTCTTTGGTTCCTATATTGCAATCTTTGACTTCTTCCGGCTGAGGTTGTAAGGTAGTCTTCAAAGGGATGTCATAATGATTAAAGAGTCTTTCTAAGGGAATCAAACCCTTGCATATTTGGTTATTTTTTAAAACCAGCATATGGTGATTTGAAATTTTATCTGGGAACTCTTGGGGGTCTTCCCCTTCCTGCATGATCCAAATAGGATCATTCTGGTTCTCTTGGTCAGCATGCATTTCGGCGAACTCGTCTACCATTTCCAAAAAAATTCTGAGTTGTTCGTCATCCTCAAAGACTTGTTAATGTTGTACGTTATTGGGTATGGAAGGCCTATGTCTCATTTGTATATGATACTTGAGTTTGAAAGAAGTGGGAGGTGTGAAAGTCGAAGAATCTTTGGCTAAGGCATCCGCCTGTTGATTTTCGACTTCCGGAATGAAGTGAATATTTACAGAAGAGAAAAAAATTCTGATTAGGTCCCAAACACAATTTTGATATGACCTTAATATAGGATGTTTGGCATGGTACTAGTGATTGACTTGTTTCACGATTAACTCTGCATCACCAAAAAACTTCCAAGTTTTTAATTTTCATCCTCCTAGTGGCCTCTAACCCTAACACTAAAGCTTCATACTCACATATGTTATTAGTGTGGTCAATGTTCCACTGTAGCCTATAAGAGAAAGGGATAATGAATTGGTTATCAAGTGCTACAAAAATTACTCTAGCCCCAACTCCAAGATAAGATGAGGCGTCATCAAAAAACATTTTCCAAACACTAGTGCTATATACATCTTATTCTATTTGTTATTTTTCTTTTTTATTTCCTGTATAATTTTCTTCTACACATGCACCAACATCATCATCTATAGATAATATAAAATTACCTAAATCTTGATCAACAATGTATACAGGGTAATTATTTGGGCTGAGAGGATCACTAATCGTAAATGCTAATCTGGTTTCCCTGTACAATCGCGTGATCTAGCCTCCGAAAACTGGAATCGTTGCGTACGTCATATCAAGTTGAAGAGAACCTCCAAGTTTAGCACCCCAGGACCGAGACAAGAGCATGTCATACTTCAGAGGTATATCTGTGACAACTACATCCATTAAAACACTTTTTGTAGGTATCTGTGCGAGATTTACGACAAAGTTTTTTATCGTGCCTATACACTTGACTTTCCTCAAGCCGAACGAATACAAATCTCCATAAGGTTTGGTGATTTCTAGGCCAAGTCTGTCCATGATTGCTTTAGGCATCACATTGTGAGAGGCCCCAGAATCTAACATGCAGTTATGGAGCAGATGATCAAAAACTGTCAAAGTGATGTAGAAAGGGGCAACGATGTCTCTAGCACCTTCGAAATGTGGGCCGAAAATTATGTTAGGCTTATCATCTTCTAAGTTAATGACATCGGCCTGACTTTCGTTTTCCGAAAAACTAATCATTTTAGTAATTTGTTTCCGGTATATTGGGTTCTTAGCCAGTTCAACGAGGGGGATAGGGATTTTGATATTATTGATCTCATTCTCTAGGTTAAAACTTCCAATGGTTTTTTCAGTTTCCATGGTTTGAGTTTCTAGCCCTTTCTTTTTTGCTTTCCTGGGTTGAAGAGCCTTCGTTTTGGTAACAGGGGTGTTTTTTTTTTGTGTTCTTAAGGGTGAGGTATCCTTTGTGTTTGTTTTGATAGTCTATATGTTAGCGGTCTATTTTTCAGTGTTTTTTGGAGATGCTTGGTCAGTTTCAACCCTCGGTAGTATCTTTTTAACTAGAGCGGTTGTGGAAACCGAGTTTCTAGGTCTCAGGTTGTATTTATGATGGAGCTCGGCCATTATACCATCCGTTACCCTGTGATAAATCGAATCTTCAGAAACACTGTTGTTCTTGTTACTCTCAGTCAAAGAATTTTTGTAATCGTGTCTTGTTGTATAAGGTTGTAAGCAGTCTTCGCCAATATTTTTCATATCCTCTTCTAACTCCTCGAAATCCTCCAAGTCTTACCCTCCTATAAAGTTTTCTCTTTTAAAAGGGGTTTGGATTTTTTGATCTTCGTTATTAATTTTTTTTTGGTGGTTTTGAGGATTAGGGTTCTTCCTGAATTATTTTCTAGGGTAATGTCCGTTTTTAGTTTGATCAAGTTCCATTCTCGATATTTTTTTTGAAAATTCTTTGATGATTCTATCCATATCATCCATTTTATATTCTGAGGATCTCCCTGATCCATAGGGTCCTCCTTGCTCCCTATATCTCCTTATTTATTTGTTTCCAGTATCGAATTTGGTTTTCATCTTTCCTGATGCCATCATGTTAGATTCGATTTCCAAGGCATTGTCTTGCATCTTGGTAAGATCAAATGATCCTCTCTCCCTTAATAAAAGGGTGAAGTCAGGGTCAAAATATCTAGTGAAAGTCACCTTCGCTACAGGTTGTGAGGGTTTAACCTCGGTTCGGATCTCATTATATATTTTATTGAATCATTGGGTAAACTCGAGGATTGATTTAGAGTTTTTCTTTCGAAGAGATCCGAATTTGGTTAGATAATAAAGATGGTCTTTCCACTCACCCCACTGTCTGATAAAAGCATTTTCGAGTTCATCATATGAAGGTATAGATCTGGCTGCTAGGCCTCAAAACTAGGTTCTCACTTTCCCTTCAAAGGTTTGAACCAAGAGTCTGGAGTAAACATCTTCATGTTCCAATCCCAAAATGTCGGCGAATTGATCGAAAAAATTTATATGCTCAGCTACCATTAAATCGCCCTCTCTTGTGAACTTAGGAATGTTTTTCATGTAATTTTCTGGTAAATCATGGATAGGGACTGGTAGAACCAGAGGAGCATATCTCTCAGCAACCTTTGCAGATATCCAAAGAGGCAGTGCTTGGCCACCTGCCCCTCCTCCCGTACCACCTGTGGTAGCACCTCCTGCCCCACCTGCTCCAACCGCGACCATTGTGGCTTTAGCGATACAATTTTGGGGGTTATAAGGAAGGGTTTCAATAATTTGGTTATCGACAGGGATGAAACTTGAGAAAAAGGAGCTTGGGGAATGTGGGTTGGTTCCTTCAGAATCACATGGTGAAAATATAGGAGAATCAACAGAAGTTGAATCAATATATATGGGATAATTGTTTGAGTTTTGAGAGGTGGGAAAATGAACCTCGAGAAGCGAGGGGGAGTTGGTCGCAACAGGAAGTGAGGTAGACCTTCTTTTTCTATTGATATGGGAAACGATCCAGAAAGATTCGGTCTCAAAAACAGGCAGAACGAGATTTCATTACGGGGTTGTAACTTTATTAGTGGAGTATTCCCTGTTAGGGGATGGAATAATTGGTTCTCTGTGTTTATATTCGGAGTCAGACTGTGTGAATTTAAGTTGATAATCTTTATTCATTGATAAGGAAGTCTACCAAAAGAACTTTCTTGATTTTAGAATTTTTTCTGGGTTGGGAGAAGGCGAAATCTGCTTGTCGTCTGGATTTTTTCTGGTATTCTTCTCGTTAAGAGCCAGTTTAAACAGTGTGGAGTCTCCAAGTGAAAGATAAAGGTAGCCTTAGAAGGTTTCCAAACTTTCTTCACTACCAAATATGGAAAGTGTCAATGTCGTTCTTCCCACGGAAAAATCTTCGTTACTCCGCTCCCATTAAACGACGCCAAAAAGATGTTGTTCTTGAGTTTATATTTTAAGGCTCTAAAGTATACCATCAAGGCATATAAAAATATAGAGGAAAATAGGACAAAAAGGACAATTATTTAAAAGATAAGGACTAAAGTTGGTTTATCAACTGTCTCTGTCTAAATTCCCAGTTTTCTTGAATGCTGATATCTCTCTGAATTGCAGCCCATGAACGTTCTAACTCAACCTGATTACTAACTATTTGTAAAATGGTGTTAAATAAATTTAGGGTGATGTTGGTTTGATCTGAAAGACCGGGTTCGACATTAGCCTGCCTTGAAAATAGTACTTTCATGAGGGATAAAAGATAAGGGAGATATAATTCTGTACTTTCTTTTTAGGCTTAGTTATCTCTTATTCAAAAATTAAAGAGAACGATTTTAAAACATGAATTAATGAGTTGGTTGAATCAAAGGTCGTTTCTTGTATCTGAGTTAAAATTTAAAGAAAAGGGAACATATATGATATGAAGAAAACATAAAATGACTAACAAGGTGAGGCATCAATTTAAGAGGAATCTCATGTTGTAATAGGAGACTATGAAGTAAGAAAGATATTAATGAAGCATATGATGTTGCAATCTAAACATTTTCAGGTCTTGTATCAATTGATAACCGATGCAAAGGAAAAACTATAAATGATCTAGATACCAAGAATAATTATTTCCAAAGTAGGGGCTATACTAAATTGTAGTCAAGCATTCATTAATAAAATACATGAAAGAACAATGAAAAGACAGGGGAACACATCACTCAGACTTGACAAAATCCAGAATCTTAAATCTTCTTTTCTATTAATTTAGAGTTTTCTTTTAGATGTCTTCATCACAATGCCCTTTTTAGAAAAAAAAAGAAAAAAAAATCCCTGGTGCAGTCGTCTCTCCCTTTATTTATACAAGATCATCACTCCTTGATGGTTAGCGATCTCCTACTTCTTAGGAAAATAGAAAGAAAAATAGTTACAAAACTACAACCTTAATTGTTGCACAATTAACTTTTTGTTGGTCTATCATTTCAAAAGTATAAGATTTCGAACGATGCTTCATTGTTTAGTTGAATCCTCTCCCTCTTTTGAAGCTATACATTCAACACACTTCTCTAAAAAATGGACAAAAATTCTGGGTGGTGTCGGGAGATTTTTAGTTTCAAATACATAAAACTTTCTTTGTATCTATGGAAACTGGTCTTCAAAACATTTATTGGCAGACCTGATCATTTGCAACTTTAAATTAGGTTGTATCATCCATCTATCTATATGGTTGGTATTGATTTCGCTCAACTGTGTAATTTCTACCTAAACCTCCTGTAAGCTCTCTTTGAAGTCCAACTGTTGTTTCACAATGTTTACCTGCCCTAGTAATCTAGAACAGTCATTTCTTTCAAACACTAATGCTTGCTTATCCAAAGAATCAAAGATTCCCTCACAATCATATTTGATTCTTTGATTGTCTTCTTGTTTTTGACTATGTTTGTTTCCCATGCCTTGAGCATAATGTCTCCTCTTATCTGTTCTGCGACAATTTTTTTTAAATATTTCGGCATCTGCCTGTTCCCTGAACATGCGACTTCTTTCTGAAAGGTATTCCTTGCTGCTTTAGCCTATTTTTCTATTAAAATAATGTTATCAAGGGATTTTCTTACCTCTTGAAAATAATGTTGAATGATATCTATTTTGGATATCAATTGTTGTTGTTCAGCTTCTATCTTTGTATGGGATTCTAATGAGAGGGTTTGAAAAGAGTTTAACTCCACTCAATTTAGCCTGTAATTATTTAACAAGCTCCCTTTGCTGAGTAACATGTACCTAACTTGCTTGTATCCTCTGGTTCATTTCATCCAGGCTATCTTTGAGTGACTGGATTTCTTTCCTTTCAACAACTCTGGCCTGCTCTAGACTTTTATTCACCTCTTCTCCAATGTTTTTCTCATCATTCTTCAACTAATCCTGCAATTGAGCTATCATGTGGTTACTCTTATTTATCCTTGTTCTCATGTTCTCCACAGTAAAAATGTTTGTTGTTTCCATGGATTCCATGGAGCCTGCTACCTCTGTAGAGAAATCCCCCTCTTCTAGTTTATGGCCATCTATCAAGACCCTATGCTTCTTCACCATAATCCCTTCTCTCATATGAATTTATTGCCTTACAATAGCCTTCCTCTTCTTGCTGAAAAAATAATCGGAAGGAGGGATATGATCTCTGTAAATAGGGGTGAGGTCACCAACATATATATCTCCCATCTGTGGGAGTCCAAAGGTGAACTGTAAAGGATTTAAGGAAGTTATGGGACTTCCTAACTCTGTAGACCTTATTTCTCCCATAGCCTTAGGTATAATGATATCAACAACAGGCGATGAAGGAGGAGTTGACTTACTGGACTCATGAGGTGTCCTGGGCCTCCTCTCTAGATTTTTTGTTTGTAAGGCCTCTTCATTTTGTGAAGACCCTTCAGTCTCCTAGGGAAATTCTTCAGGATTGAATTTATCTTATGTTTCTTGTTCGAAACCTGGAGGAGTATCTTCTTGTTCCCGAGGAGGAGTAATTTCTTCACCTTGCAGCACTTTGGGCAGACCGCTCCATCTGTGTTTCTGGAAGGTATGAAAACTATCTTGCAAGTCGGACGACAGTGTCTGTACTCTTTCTAACACTTCCTCATAGGTCTTAGTCCCTTTGAACAGGTCATCACAAGGGGACTTCTCATGTTCATAAGACTTCATATTACAGTGGGCCATGTGTTTTTCGACTAAATGGTAAGGATCATGATTCCTGTGCTCAAGGTTTACTAATTTAACCTCCTCTAGTGTTGCCTCTTCAATTTTGGAATGAACGAAGTTGAGCAATGAAAATTTCCCAATCTGAATGGGAAAAACTGGCCAAAATTTCTTTTGAGCCACTTTTAGTTCTATCCCAATTCCACCTGTTACTATTTTATGAGCTACCTCCTTGCACACCAGTCTGTCAGGGAGGAATTTTGGGAGGGCATGTGTAGGGATTGAACACCCGAAAACTCTGATGTATGAAAAATTCTCCCCTATGAACCAGTCAACAACTTCCCTGAGGTTTCTTGTGACCGACTTTGAAATGCAGGGAGGCACATAACCATACAACATATGATGTAGTGGTATAACCACAAAATGACAAATTTCATAGAATGAGTCCTTGACGTTTTCTTCCCAAAGTTTAGAATGATATTCTTGAATTGGCTCTGGGTAAGTCAGATTCCAACTCTAATTCATCAAAGGGAAAGGATTCGAGAAGAATATAAAATCCATGATGTATGCCAACATATAAAAGGCTATTTTTTATCCTTTTGATCTTCCAGTCTGATAGTCCATGACCTCCTTCACCATGTTATCAGATAAAATCTTATCCCAATTGAAGTTGTAACCTTCAAATGCCTCATGCAAAAGAGGTACCCATTCTATAGGGAAATGGGTGGGAATTTTCTTACCAAAAAGTCTACATAAAATCATCACCACATAAATCATATACTCATTCAATGAGGCTGTGGCGTAAATACCATGGGTGTCAGCCCTGAATTTTCCCTCATTTCTCCACCAATCTTTGATTAAGTTAGGATACGTTTGGTCTGACTCAAAACACACTTTCCTTTGAAAATTACTCACGAAATCTTTAATATAAACATACTTGGGACTAGGAGATAATTTATACATTACTTGTAAATGTTTCGATCTGAAAGAGCCAACGACGACCCCTCGACTGTCCAGAATGCTCCTTGTCTGTACATCCGTTCGCTCTAAGGCCCAACTGATCATGTCATTATAAGTCATAAGTCGGGGCCGTGTAACTATTTTGTGGAGCTCAGACTCTGCTATATCTCGAAGCTTGTTGTCGGTGTCATGAGGGAATTCTTTTATGGAATACAGAGTCTCGAAAATCTGCCTCTAGGGTTTTATGGAATCGATGGCATGCGGTGTTGTATCAGATATAATTGTCTTCGTCTGGACTCGAGCTTTCTGGTATCGATGGCATGATACCTGTGCTGGATCAGAAACCTGTTTACAGAGGAAATGTGTATAAAACCAAGTAAACGTGACTTGTTGCAGATGTAAAGAATAACTATGAAGTTTGAAATATAAGACTTTATTTACCTTCAATTTCGCATTATAATGACAGATGCAGACGACGAAAAAATAATTCTTTTAAATGGAAAGATATGCCTGGAGATACGCTTTCATGTCAAAAAAATCTTCATTTATCTGTTATTAATGCTGCCGTATATCGACGATTTCGGAGCTGGCGTTTCAAAAAACACTGCCTTCCTCAATTCCCGAAATGCGAAACGCAGTTTAATTATCACTAATCCTGTTTTAAAAACAAATTAACCTTAATCTTAAACCTTCTTTAGGGAAAATGTGATTTCGCGTTTTGGAACTTCGGGGATCCTAGTGTGAGGGGATAAGTCATAAGAAATCCATGTATTGTGAAATTGCGATGAGATTAGTGAGGCGCTAAGACACGTATTAGGGCCTTAATTAATACAAGTTAATAATTAATTATCCTTTTAACTTTTTCGAAAAAGTGAGGATCAGGAGTTTGACGGTTGAGAATTTGAAAGCGTTTTAGTAGAAAGAAAAAACCCAAATCGTGAAAGATTAAGGGAAAGATAATTATGTTTAGAAGCTTAAATAATTACAGGTTTAAAGAGTGTTTTGTGGAAAGCGACGGAAAAGGTAACTTTTATTTCTCCCCCCTTTTAACTTTTTTAATATGTTAAACATTTTCGGGACTTCGGCACCGGGAAAATAAGATAGTTGAAAATCATACTTCGAGAAAAACTGAATCTTGCAAAACTCGAAAAGGAACGGAAAGATCAGATTTCCATTTTGATTAACAGTGGCTCCAAGATTTAGGAAAAGATGAAGCTTTGGTTTCAAGGATAGGAAAAAATAAAATTTGTGTCAACACCTCCTCTGAGCGACGCAGTGAATAGAGACAGCGTGCCTAGTGATTTTGAGTATGCTTTGGCCACTACGTACCTCCCAAAAGGGGTGTGCACAGTTTGTGCTGACCAGGATAAGCTCGCAGCATTGAAGTTTAGCGACTTCAACCTCAGCGACATAAAGGATTACATCATGCTCTCCCTGCATAAGTATTTGATCAGGACTAAAGGAAATAACTCCAAGATTATCCCGCAGTCATGGACCTAGAATCTCACGCAATCCACACTGCTCAATTTGATGAAGATCCCGCACTTCGGCAGGCACCAAGAAGTGAACGCCTGTGTCAAATTGTTGTTGTCAAGTTACCATGGAGGATACTTATGGTTGAACCCTTGCATCACTGTGGATCCGACCTTGATCAATCGAATCACTAGGCTTAACATGCAAGACCCCGAACCACATGATGTTTACCCTAGAAAGAAATCAGACCGAGCATTAGCGCAGAGGATCAAAGAGACTTATGGCGATGTCGAGAAGGGCACACAAGGCTACAAGGTATCCTCTATCCATAGCAGTGCAGTGTGCCTTGCATGTTAGCTGATCACAGGCAAGCTAGTTCGCAAGAACCGACCCACCCAAGTGACTGGATTCATTGTTGACCTCGCAGGGAAGTGCGTAGAAGGACTTCAGATGGATTGGGCATAATACCTGGTAAACCAGTTGGAACTGGACTGCAGGGAAGCATTATACCAAGGATATGAGTTCCACTTCAGCTGCCTTCTCATACTGACTACATTCATTGCATGGGAAATGTCGAAAGGTGTGACCTTCCCGGACATCGAGCCCTTTGAACCATTGGACGCAAAGTTCAGTACCCTGTGGTACTCGAACAATATGAATAAGAAATGGCAGTCAAATGCAGTTTTCCACACTTACTACAACCAGTTGAAAGTAGCCATCCATTCTGAGTCTCGTATGACCTCGAATACCCTCCACAGGTTTCGTCCCCTAATGAAGTTCAGTGCAGACCGCCACTTCATTTATATAACAGCATGCGCAGATGACCATAAGTAGCAGTTGCAGTCCTATTACAAGCTTATAGAGGAATATTTAGAGGAAATCACCAAGGAATGGCCGGTGTACCTCCTTATCCCAGCCAACCTGTGGAGTTGTCTGATGTAGATAGTTCGAAAGCTACACAGGATACACCCAGACGTAGTAAAAAAAAGAAGCCTGAAGAAGTTCAGGATATAGACAACACATCCATGAAGACTACATATATTTCACTAGAGAAAGGAGGTGTTGGTGAAGAGATCAGTGAGGAAACATCACATAAGGACGAAAATGACCCCTCGAAGAAAAGAAAGGTGTCCCCCCAGAAGCCTTTGTCCAAAAAGAAAACGAAATCAACCAGCACCAAGTTCAATACTGCCCTCACCCCGGATAAATTTAACTTCATCATCGTTGCATTGAATGACACTTCAATAGAGATTGTAGAGAAGCAAAAAGCCAGGCAGGAGGCAATGTACAGTTGAATCGAGATAGATCTCCAAGGAGTGCAACAGGAACTTCATTCAAGGCGTGCAGTCTTCATTGTGCCCCTGTCAGTTGGAACACCAGAAGAAGGAGATGAGCCAGCTCAACTCCACCGAATCGTGGATTCATTCTAGGCTCAACTTCGAAAATCACAATATGAAGTAGAGAAATCCATTTAGTCTTTGACACAAGTACACAGAGTACTTGTAGAACAATGCAGTTCTATAGAACAAGAAAAGAGTGCTCTCCAAGAAAAATGGAATGATGAGAAAGAACAACTACAACAAGGAAAGGAACAGTTGTTGGTGGAGCAACTGGAGGTAAAGGAAGCGGTCAACAGAGCACTTCACTCTGTGACAATCATTGAGGTACAGACCGAAGAAATAATCCCACAACAGGTGGCATAGATTGAAGATGTGATCCAGAAGCTACAGTAGCGCATCGCAGATCTATAGCTTTGGGTTGTACCCGAAAATCCACAGGAGGTAAGAGACCTAAGGGAAGAAATTTCCCACAGCGCAGTTGGGAGATTAAAATTTATTCCCTTGGAATGAAAGCATCTAAGTAACCGGAGTGCCCAAACTTACGAGAACCTCATGGAGAATCCAGAGTTACAGGCATTGGAGTCACAACTCCAAGAAGCAAAGCAACACGTTGATACATTATAGGCACAGCTGAAGGCCTTATCACTAGTGGAAAGAATGAAGAAGTCTCAAGAGAAACGCACTGCCTAGCAACAGATCCATATGATTAAGAGAAAAGTAATGGAAGTGTATAAATGAATTCAACCAGTGCAAGAAATGTCATGCCAACTATTCACTGAAGTTGAAAGCCAAGGAGACGAACTAGAATAGATCATCATCACTGTTGAACAATGCTTAGAAGGGCCAGTGAACAACACGGTGATCTAGGAGTTCACTGAGAAAGAGGTCATAGCACTGCAACAAGTCGAAGCAGCTCGAGCCAAGATCGAAGCATTCGAGGCATAATTTCTGAGACCTGAGTGATTCAGGACGAGACACAGGTGAATGTTGGGGGCCTGTTGGACCTTCACCAAGTTTTGGGAGTTTCTTGGTCATATTAACCTATTTTGGGACTTCGACAACCGTCAAAGGATGAGTGCAATACGAAGCAGAGATCACGGGATCTCAGTCCACTTTTGGGTACATTTTGGGTTTTTGGGAATATGTAGTGGGATTGGGATATTGGCCCATGGGTATTTACCCATGCTTAGGCCTATGTTGTATGTATAAATAGTAATATAGTGAGCTAGAGGATATATCGACATCTATGTGATGTATTCTAAGTGAAAGTAAGGTCTATAAGTTCTTTGTGCCTATATGAGACTTACAGGGCTAAGTGAAAGTCATTGTAGGAAGTTGGAAAAGGATTTGTGTTGTAACGCAAGGAAGAAGGATCTAGTGATATGCGTAGATCTTCTTTCCTATGTGCAATAGGGTTTGATGGCTCTGTGCTTGTAACTGATTGAAGATGCTAATAAAGAATAAGAATTGGTGGATGTAGCCCTAGGGTGGGGGTAAACCACGTAAATATTGTGTTGTGTTTCTTTGTGCTTGTCTCAATGTGTTTATGTTCCCATTTTGCTAAGTGTCATGAGATGACTGAATATATATACTTATGCTTAAAATTCTAATGATATGTAGGACATTAGATCTGATACACATGTATGAAGATGCTTAGTGTTGATCTACTGGATCTAATATGTTTTATTGTTGCTAAGTGATGAAATACCTTAGATCTAAGTGAATGTTGCGAAGCCCCATGTTATTAGCAAAGTGGACATTGACTGCATATTAAGGAACCAACAATGCTAAGTGCTTTATTAAGTGTTAGAATCACAGATCTGTGTCCCAGCTAAGGTTGCAAACACTTGAGTCTTGCAACCACCCATGCCTCTACCTCGGGTGAGAATTCATCTGCTTCGCAGGTGTTGCCAAAAGGGTCGATAGTTAGGGATTTGTTGGTGTGCTCTTGAGCGTTAAACCTTGGGTCTACCCTTGTGCCAATAGGCACCTAGGTATTTCGCGTATCGACGAATTTCAGTGCCACAACTCCCTTCACCCGATAGTCCAAATCGCGTTAACTCCTCGCCATAGATCAATGGATATGAGCTTCCAGTGATATGACAGTCCTGATTCTATCGGGACTTCGTGAATCGAGAGTTCAGAACTATCAACTCCAAGTCACAACTTCTTCCACGGCCCGAATTACAAAACAACGGAATTCGAGCACGAGATCAACGATTCTCGTTGACCCGGATCCAACGACCACTACTCCTCCTAATATTATGAGTGTTTAAAGACACCCAGCCTTAACCCTCCCTGCTTTATACAATATCCAATAGTCCACGGAACTTCGATGATTCTCTCTCTGATATTTTCAACCATCCATTCAGACTTCTCAAAGACTCCTGCCCAACTACTTTGGCGTCTTTCTTCCTGAGCTTGTTTCTCTACAAGGTAATTTCAAACCTCGTCCTTCCTTTAACTTATCTCAATTCTTTATCCTTCCTAATATTTACCTTTGCTACGGATTCAATGCGTAAAAGGGGTTCTTGCACGCACTCCTTGTGGCATTCGAAATAACCTCTAGTTACTTAAAGTCTCCAACCATATGCACTTCCCTGCAACAATAGTTCTTCAACCTTTCTCCTTGGTTGATGAAGTCTATGACTTCAACCAACCTGCGCACACCTTGCACGGCTCTATGCTACACCTGCACTTCTGTGGGTATAAGAACAACGGTATCCCTCCTGATCTTTTTTGAGATAAAACTCAGAACTCATCGACGCACTCCTTGCGGACTCTCACTACACTCCTTGCAGGATTTCTCAGGAAGATAAACAATTGAAACTTATACTTCTCCTCTCACAAACTTCATACATTCAACATGAAATCAAGAGCATACACAACATTGAAATAAAATACATAATAGAGACTAAAATCAATTGTAACATACCATTCAAAAGATGTAACATAATTCATAAAAAAAACACCATGAGATTGGATCAAAGCTTATTTACATTAATCTAAGTGAATTTGTACATGGTTTCAGTAGAAAAAGCTATATGTTGATACTAACTCTACAATCTGTGTTCTTCTATTTTTCTATCTTCTTGCTGTACTACTCTACAGCTTACAATTACTATGAGAATAATTCTTCTCCCTTTCAATACAATACATGTGAGGGATCTTTCTAGAGTTTTCCCTCCTACAAATCTAGCTATCTAATCAAAATTAAAAGCTACCTACTTTACATTCATTACAATTAAATGCCTCTATAACCGACAGATGAGAGAAATGCTCAAGATTTGTTTACAATCTCCAAAACATAAATGCAAATACATCCTTCTAGATATTACATTAACTGTTTTATCATTCAAATTCAAAACATTCTCAAAATGTGCGTTGGTGCATTTCCAGTTGTCCTTCTCTTTTGTGCTTGCTTTGCTGACTTGCTTACGATGCTCCTACATCATACTCCCTTGGCTGAAAAATTCATGAACTCCTGTTCATGAGCTCCTACACCATTTTTCCATGTTTCTGGATCGTTGCTTCACTTTCCCAACTGGCATCTTCAATTGGGTGTCCTTTCCACTTTATCAAATACTCAAAATATTTATTCCTTCGATTTTTCTTGCTAACCCTCTGATCAATTATCTTTTCCATCTGTGGATTTTCAGCTAGAGGCACTTTTTTGACCCACTGAAATTCTTTCTGATCCTCTAATCCTTCTGGTCCATCGAATTTGTAAGGGTATAGGTCCACTACGTTGATTATGGGTGATATTCGAACTCCATCATGATTTCTATTTCATAAGCATTGGCCTCAAATTTCTTCAAAATATTACACAACCCTATCTTCTTCATCTTTAGCTTATTATATGTTCCCCTTGGGAACCTTTCTTTTTTCAGATGCACTAGAACTAAGTTCTCTTCTGTGTTGATCTTTCCTGCACTTGTATTCCTGGTTGGAATTCTTTAACCACTCTCTGATTTTGTTATGGAGCTCTTGCATTTCTGTTGCAAGTATTCTTCTCCAACACTTATGAATTCACTTTGTTCTAAGTCCCTCAACTCAGATACTCCTATCAGCTGCATTCCATACACTATCTAAAACGATATTTGTCCTATACTTCTATTAGGTGAGTCATTATATGCAAATTCTACTTGCGGCAGAATGTGATCCCACTGACTGTGATGTTCAGCTACTAATCTCCTCAATAAGTCCCCTAAGCTTCAGTTTACTACCTCAGTCTGTCCATCTGTCTGAGGGTGATATGCTGAGATAAAAGATAAATTTGTTCCTAGATTCTTCCATAGTGTCCTCCTACAATGACCAACAAATGTTGTATCCCTGTCTGAAACAATAATCCTGGGTAAGTCGTGAAGTCTAACAACTTCTTTGAAAAACAAGTTTGCAATGTGAGTTGCATCACTGGTTTTCTAACATGGAATAAAATGTGTCATTTTAGAGAACCTGTCGACTACCACGAATATGGAATCATAACTCCCTTGTGTCTTTGACAATCCTAACACAAAATCCATGCTTACCGTATCCCATGGCCTCTATGGTACTGGCAATGGTTGATACAATCCTGTATTTTGTCTTCTTCTCTTTGCGTGCTGTCAAATTTTGCATTTGTTGACAAAGTTTTTGACATATGTCCTCATCCCTAGCCAATAGTATAAACTATTCAGTTGTGCAAATGTTTTTTCATGGCCTAAATTTCCAGCCTACCCCCCACTATGTTTTTCCTTCAGAAGATTCTCTCTCATAGAACTCTTATGAATACACAACTGATTTCCTTTGAATAACATTCCATCATGAACCATATATTCAATCCATTGGCTTTTGTGTCTTAGAACAAGATTCTCTCATACTTCATAAGCATATTTAAAATCTGAATCATCTCTATACATATCCTTAAGGCTATCAAAACCTAATGTCTTCACACGAAACTCTTGCAGAATCAAACATTTCCTGCACAACACATTAACAACTTTGTTAGCAGTTCCATAAATGTGATTTATAACAAAAGTAAAGTTCTGCATAAATTCAACCCATTTTGCATGTTTCTGGTTCAATTTCTTCTGTTGAGTTATGAATTGTAAAACGTGGTTTTCGCTATACAAAACAAACTCTTTCAGAACCAAGTAATGTCTCCATTTCTTCAACGCATGTATGATTGCATAAAATTCTTTATCATACATGGAATAGTTCTTCCTTGCATCATTCAGTTTCTCACTGAAGTATGCAATCGACCCATTCTCTTGACTTAGGACTGCTCCAATCACAAATCCACTCGTGTCACATCTCACTTGAAATGTTTTACTGAAATCTGGTAGAACCAAAACTCACTGTTAACTAATCTTCTCTTTCAGCAACTTGAAACTTTTCTCTCCTTCCTCCGTCCAGTGAAAATATTTATGTCTTTTCTTGATTGTGTCCATCATTGGTGCAGAAATTCCACTAAAATTTCTGATGAATTTCCTGTAAAAAATGGCTAATCCATGGAAGTTTTTGACTTCAAATATGATCTTTGGCGACAACCAATCACTTATTGATTTTACCTTCTGAGGATCCATCTTCAACTCATTCGAAGATATCACAAACCCCCCATAAATGAGTTATTTCTTCATGAAAGAAAACTTCTTCAAATTAATCAACAACTTCTCTTGTTGCAACCTCGTCATCACTAGAGTTAGGTGTCTCAAATGTTCTTCCTCAGTTTTACTGAAGATCAGTATATCATCAAGATACACGATTGCAAACTTACCAATGAAATCCTTCAAGACTTCGTTCATCAACCTCATACAAGTACTTGGCACATTCGTCAAACCAAATGGCATGACAATCCATTCATACAACCCTTCATTTGTCTTAAATGTTGTCTTCCATTCATCACCTTCCCTCATTCTAATCTGTGATAACCGCTTTTCAAATCAATTTAAAAAAAAAACTTTTCTCCACTCTAGCAATCCATCAAGTCATTCATCATGGGTAAAGGAAATCTATACCTAATGGTGATTTTATTTATCTCCCTTGAGTCAGTACACATCCTCCATCCACCATCCTTCTTCGCACTTAACACTATTGGTACATCACATGGACTCAAGCTTTCTCGAACCAATCCTTTGTCCATCAAATCCTGGACTTGCTTATTAACCTCTTCATTCTCCTGTGGCGTCAATCTATACACTACTTTGTTTGGTAAACTCGCTCTTGGTATAAGGTCAATGTGATGGATTATACTCCTGATGGGCGGAAATGAAAAAGGTAAATCATCCACCACTATATCAATGAAATTCTCCAGTAGTTCCTAAATTTCCCCCGGTAGATATTCTATCGAAGTATTTGTCAAAATGACTCTGGGTTTTCTCACTATAGAAAACTGCATGCCTTCTTCTTTCTTGACTTCATCAAGAAGATCCTTCCCACTCATGAGAAGTATAGTATTTCTTGTTTCTTCTTTCACCTTCTTGTCTTCAATTGGCATAAGCATATGCGTCCTACCATTCTTCTCTAAGGTGTATCTATTCTTTCTCCCATTGTGAACAACATTTCTGTCATATTACCATGGTCTACCCAACAAAATATGATATAAATCCATGGAAATAACATCACATAAGATTTCATATCTGTAACCCCCTATCTTAAATTCAGCTAAACATTGTTTAGTGACTGTTACCTGATGCCCCTTTTGCAACCACGAGACTTTATATGGGCTCGGATGTGCAATTGTCTCCAATTCCAGCTTCTCCACCATTTCTATCGATACTATATTATTTGTACTTCCACTATCCACTATTACCTTGCATACCCTATCCTTGGTCTTGCAAGAATTTCTAAACAAACTTTTTCTTTGGACTAGATTTTCCGCCTCTTTCTCTGGCTTCAAGAGAATTTTCTTCATCATTAAGGATCTTTCGCCTTCTGCATCTTCAGCCTCAACATTTCTCCTTTGCGCTTCCGAAATGTGAGCTTCACTTCCCTCATATTTTTTTCTCCCAGGACATTCATAAGACTTATGTCTGATATTTCCACAAACAAAACACTTTATCTCACCACCTCTGCCTCTTCCTCTTCCTCTAGCTCGAGGAAAAGTGTTTCTATCGGCATATTGTTTTCCCTGTGAGATTCCTCCTCTCTCTGGGTGAGTATGAGGTTTCTTCCCTTCATCCTTGGGTTTTTGTGCTCTATCTTGGGCAACCTCTTTTCCTCTGCTCTGACTTCTACCTCTTCCCCTTTGACTTTTCTTTTGGGCTAATTTTTCTTCAGCCTTTAGAGAAATATGATAAGAATCTTCCCCATTTCTAATCGTCACCATGATCATCTCATCCTGAATTTCATATCTTATACCATTCATATATCTAGCAACCTTTTCATCATCACTCTTGTTATCGCACAGTTTGTAGAAAGGATAAAGGACTTGAGGTTTGAAGGCCAAACTGGTGTAACAAGAACCAATCCCACCCAATGTCATCACAATGGGATGGTTCTTTCTCTTTAGGGAGGTGAGGCCCAGGGGAGATGTCCCTGGTGACCTGGGGTTTTGAGAAGGAAAGAGGATTAAAAGACAAGGATAGATTGCCCCCTCACAAGCCACCACCAAGAAGATAGTCCTGGGTAAACAACCAATGATAAAGTAAAACCCCCAAAGATATACCTTCCTGATAAAAAGCAACAACACATGATATATGCAAGCTAATTCAATGGGTTAGTACTTCATATAAGTGGATGACTATCTGATGAACATATAAACAATTTTAGCAATAAATATTGACGAAGTCAATGTTTATAAATAGTAATGAAAATTGTCACTTCACCAATAAATATTGGAACAATATGGCATTCAATGTAACCAATCAACACTTCATTCAATCTATGACTTTAATCACCATTCAATTTTATTATAAAGTAAAACGTTTGCTGCACAAATGATATAATAGCCAAGGATGATGACAACAATAGGTTAGTTAGGTTAGTTCTTAGTCTAGGGTAAGTTAGGTTAGGGTTTGATTCAAAGTGTTGAGAGTTGTTTGTGATAAAGGTCACTTCAGCGCATGAGGTTTATTTATATCAGTGCATTAGGCTTAATGTATTAAAATAGTGGAAGACACAAGAGCTAAAGGAGGCAAAGTTAAGTAGGCCAAGGAATAGAAGGAAACTCTTTGTAGTGTTGCTAGAGAAAGGCCCCAAAGTCAAAACCCTAGGGGAGAGAGGCTCACCTCCCTAAAGAGAAAGAACCATCCCATTGCGATGACATTGGGTAGGATTGATTCTTGTTACGCCAGTTTGGCCTTCAAACAACAAGTCTTTTATCCTTGCTACAAACTATGCAATAACATTTTGGCGTCATTGTCGGGGAACACTGAGTCAATTCTCCTCAAGATGACACTTTTCGGTAAGACTTGCCTCTAGAAGCCTTATCTTACAAGATTACTTGGCGACTCCACTAGGGTGTTTTCCATTTTTATTTGGTAGTTTCAAGTAAACTATATGGCGACTCCAAAAACCAAAAAGAGTTTCAATAATCCTCCTTTATCTTTCAGAAGGAAGCCTCCCAAAAACTCTCCTGTTGTAAAATCGCTTTTCAGTAAGATTTTTCCTTTGAAAACCATGTCTAGTTCTGAGACCACTACAATGAACCAATCCAAAAATCAAAGACAATGGTCATCTACCCTTTTCAAACCACTAGACATGTCAACCAAACTAGGCTATCCTAGGCAAATGTCACCCAAGTATGAGAAGTGGTTGCCTAAATTTACCGGTACTGATGCAATCATTGCCGAAGAGCACATGAGAAACTTTTGGATGTTTTTTCAGCTTCATCCCATTAGTGATGATGCTGAAGATTTAGTCATGATTTTTTTCTCCACTACCCTATATGATGCTTCAAGGCATTGCTACCCGAGTCTTCCCGATGATAGCATTAAAACCATGGACATACTAGAAGAATTTTTTCTCAAAAGGTGGAGCATCAAAGAAGATCCTAACATGCTCCTTACCCGAATAAATACCCTTTGGAAACATGAAAATGAGTCTATTCGGGAGTTCCATACTAGGTTTGAGACCTTTCTACAAAAGATCCCTGCTAGCCATCATCCGAAAGATGATTACCTTGTCCATATCTACAACAAGTCATTCAATGGCCAATTAGGGTATCTCCTTAGGGATAAAAACCCCCAATCAATTCAAGAAGCCCAAGAGCTCACTACTAGAATTGAGGCTAACCTCTTCTCATCTAAGATTGATCCTTTCACAAATCCAAGGGCGAAAATGGACACCAAACCTAAGTTGGTCCACAATGACGAGGCTACCTCAGATCTTTGTGCCAGTATGGTCAAGTTGCAAGCCTCTATGGATGGTATCATGAAGAATCAAGAACAAATTATGAGTAGGATCATCAACCTAGAAAGATCCAAAATCCAAGCACCTAGGGTCCTGTACAAAGGGAAATTTCAAAAGGGGAACCAATTTTATAAGACAAAGAATGAGCAAGAAGTTCCAAACACCTTATCCCCTACAAACATTGTTGATGAAAACCCTTGGTGTCTGGAATGCAGTGAAGAAAATTGGGATCATGAATGTACTTACAATGACAATGGCCATCAACAAGTGAACAATATAGGACATCTCATGTAAGGCCCTCAGATAAATATCACGCTTGAAGAACATCAAGAGGCCATAAGAGAAGTGGCCAGGAAAGCTAGAATGGCAGTAATAAACAACCTGGACCAGGAATCAAAAGAAAAATTGAAGAAACAAGAGTTCTAGGTGTATAGACGAAAGAAACTGAGCCAAACTACCATTGAACAGACAAAACCCCCATCCTTGGATGTGCTCCTTCCTAAAACATCCAAGACTGAAAGGGTTGACTTAAATTTTGAATGTGAAGGGGCACTATCCAAGATGCATGTAACCATTCCCCTGAAAGAATTCATTAAGGTGCCATCTGTCAAAGAGAGTTTTGAAAATTTCTTTCAAGGATCAGATGGACCCATGGACCCCCCTATCATGTTGCAAGTCGATCACTTTAGGGTCCAATACGGTGAGAATCATCCTTTCTTCATGACTTTAATAATGAAAAACAAGAGCCTCAACAACTGCATGTTGGACATAGGGGCAGGTGCCAACATAATGCCTTTTAAAGTCATGCAACAATTAGGGTTGAAAGTCACACACCCTTACAGGAATGTTTGTGGCTTTGAATCTAAATCCATACCCACACATGGAGTAGTTGAGAATGTGGAAATTTGCCTTAAAGAGTGCCCAGAGAAAGTAATCCACATTGGCATCATGATAGTAGACATCCCAGATGTGTGGGTAATGTTTTTGTCTAGGAAGTTTGCATCACTTTTGGGTGGCACCCTTGAGATGGACCTCTCTTTTATAGAATTGCCTTTGAAAAATGGAATAATAGGTCGTCTCCTAAATGAGCAAGTAACTGAAACCCATGTGCAAGAAGATAATCGCCCCATCAAAAATGAAAAGATGAATGATGAGATCATACAAACTCTTCATAAGTATTCTCTTGAAGATATGCCTTTCGCAACAGAAGAATATTTTGATCATATTAAATGGCCCAAAAAGGAGGAATACCAACAAATCCTAGATGAATTCAAAGACAAGGAAATTGGGACTATAAAAATACTACAAAGATGAAAAGGCGATGTACATATTCATCCGTCCCAACAAGAGGTATTTACAGCAGAATCCCACCCTCCTCCCTCTGCACAATACACCAAGTTTTTCCAAGGGGAAACCAAGTAGAAGATCAGGAAGTATAAGGAAGGAGATGTAGTATGGATGTGGGATACCCAGAATGGAGAGCCAACTAATTTCAAAAGAAGCACTCAATCATGGCTCAGACCTTTCAAGGTTGGACAAGAATCAATTGATGACTCCTACTATTTTTCCACTTTAGAAGGAAGAAGACGCCCTTTATTGATCAACGGATGCCTCCTCAAACCCCACCAAGGTGGAGGAACCTGACTTCACAGGTAAGTATAGGTAAGTAGGCATTTTTCATTCGTGTATTATACCATTTGCATTGCATGTTAGTTTTCTTTCACATTCACATTATTGATTGTTTTATTTTAGTATATATATCTAGCTATGTTGGGGTGGCATTACCACCCCGTTTTGTTATTGATGCTTCTATTGATATCGAGTAGGTCATTAGGTTATGCCAAATATGTTGAGGTTCTCATGTGATCTACAGTGATCAGATGTCCCCGAGTTGGAGCCAGATGTTATCCCCGACTTTTAGGGATAACTAGGAGATCATGTCCCAAGGCCCATAGGTCCTAGATATGGCATACCGAGAGTAGGATGGAATTTAGCATGGCCCTATAGGGCCCACCTTTCTTTCTTACAACATCTTTATCTTGTCAGCAACAACAACATCCATCACCATCAACTTGGTCCTATGTCAGAGAAGGTTCTTGCTCCATGAGGTAATTAGTATGGGCATCATGGTATGTGTCACTTTGATCATCAAAAACATTGAATGTATGGATCTAATTCCTTTTATTTCTAACAACTGCTTGGATATTACACTTTCCCACCTGACCATGTTTGGGGGGATTAAAAAGGTTCCCTAGCAAGCCTGTGTCTATAGGTTTTGGTTTTCCACTGGGGGGAACTTCTAAAAACGCCATAGTCCACTCCCATCATAGTACCACTTTTCCATCTTGTTTCCTGCTCACCTATCCCATTCCAGTTGTCTAGACATGGGGTTGACCTATTTTCAAGATTGCACCTTATCTCGTGGGAAGAAGGGGCTAAAGTTCCAGAAGCTAAAAGCAAGCTGGTAAAAGATAAAAGCCTAAAAATAAAACCTAGATATGCTTCGCCCAGGGATCCTTGAGAAGGCGATAAAAAGCTTCTCAGCAAGTGTTACACCTCAATATTTCTCACTTTGATAAGTGTCGTAAGTGTCGCATGATCCTCTCAACTGTCAAAAGTGTCGCATGTCATTCACAAGTGTCACAAACATCAAATAAAGCATACTTCCATGATGACGACACCAAGGAGACATCTAGAATAACTCAGACACTTGATTTGGAGGAAGGAGAATGATTAACTGAAGTCAAGGAACTCTTATCACCTGAAAGGAGCTCTTAAACAAGGGTTTGGAAGGTGAGCGCTCCTCTGTATCAGCCTTAGGAGCACTGGCGCTCCCCTATAAGGTCTTAGGGAGTGTTATAACGCCAAAATTCCCCTCTGAAGGAGCTCTATCCATCCTTGGAGCACTGACGCTCCCCTCAAGCTTCCTAGGGAGTGCTATAGCGCCCTGATGCCCCTTTTGAGGGAGCGTTGTATAATCTGAGGTAGTATTTGGCCCATTGAGGAGAATAAGGGGAGGATCTTTCAAGTTTGGAAGGCAGTTGCATTCGAATTCTTGGTTCCATCAGGAGATCCCTGATCCAAGGAGGGGATTCCTCAACTTGTTCTAAAGATAACTCAAGAGGTTAAGCTTCTCTTAA
>SNQJ01S0123167.1:39683-57183 GCA_010110895.2 Picea sitchensis | reverse complement strand
CCTAACATATAAGTAGAATGATGGAAACACTGTCACACTATCACTATGAGATATACTGCTGTAAACCTGTACCAATAAACCTACACCAAACAACCTGTACCAATAACCTGAACCATGCATCAACCATACATCAACCTGTACCTCAATCTATAATCAACCTGTACCATAAACAAGTGCATCAACCATGCACCAACCTGTACCAAACAACCTGTAATCAATCTATACCATAAACACATGCATCAACCATGCAATAAATTGTAATAAACCTGTACCATAAACAAGTGCATCAACCACACACCAACTTGAACCTCAACCTGTACCATGAACAAGTGCATCAACCATGCACCAAAATTGTACAAATAACATGTCACAACAACCTGTCCAAACGACCTATCACAATAACCTGTCTCATCAATCTTATCAACCAAATCTGATCTACTGACCAAGATAAATCACCAAGACAACTCTCAAATATGTGCATCAAACAAGCATAACACAACAACCCATAATCATCACCAAGATCAATATGTGCTTCTAATAATATACCAATACAAGTATGCTACATCATCCATAAACCATGTGCCAACAATACTACTAACAAGTTCCTCCAACCATGTACTAAGTATGTACCAATCATGTATCAACTACTCATCAACTATGACTCATCAAGATGTACCAACACCATCAACTATACACATCATGTATGTGCCAACTCATCAACTACTTGTCTCAACCATGTACCCGACATGTACCTCAACCAAAATCCCTCATCAATTTCATCATCCAAATCTGATTTGTAACTCTGTAATAGACATGGTGTATATGATCATATACCTACAAACCTTCCTTAACTTTAACAACAATAAACTAGCATTTTCATCAAACTTTTCCTTAGTCTCACATAACTAGTTTTGGATTAGTTAACAACCCTAACTTGAAATAATCATAACTATGTACCTGTAATGAATAAAGATATGAAAATAGTATACAATGTTCTTCAGTGTTCTTTATGCAATTCCTTTGGGTGTCACTACTTGGAACCTCTCAGAAAAGGAGTTATAGCAAAAAATGCATAACTTGTTGAATTATGTCTTATTCTAGAGAGAGAACTTGTAGAGTGTGCCCCACACAGAATATTTGTTGTATGGATCTAAACATTTTACACAAAATACTACAAACTATACTCTAACCAACACATATGGTCGTATTTAATTTGGATTTGTTATGAATAAGTTATGACTTTTTTACCTGAAACACCTGTTTTAGACTAGTTTTAGGACTAGCCACAAACCCTATTTTCCACAGAGTGTAACTCCAAAACTACACCGACCCATAAGATGAAATTTGTACCACAAATACTTGGATATGTTTTCTCAATATCCTATAAATATCACGGTCTAAATCATTCTATAAAAAAAATTTATTGCGAAAATGGTGAGATGACCTGTAAACAACATACCTTAAAAGGCATCATCAAAAGAATTTATCCTCCCTTGAATTTCAGCCTTCTTTACTTAACCTTCTCTCTGAAATTCGACTTAGATATCCTTTGTTTACCTCATTCACCTGTAGATATTCAATATTCTCAAGTGTGATATAAAATGAGAGAGCCTTGCCTCTTATTTATACTTTCATTTAGCTTCCTCAAGGGGTTACCTTTTAACCATCTTAACCTACTTTCCTTATTTTAGAGTTAACCATCTTCTAACCACTTGTCCAATTAGTAATTTATCCATTAAATTTATTATTTAAATAATTTATTTTGTATCCACTTTGACTTATAGTACACTCATCACTTCACTTTACCTCAAGGGGTTACTTTCTAACCATCTTAAACCACTTTCCTTATTTTAGGGCTAACCCAGTTCTAACCACTTGTCAACTTAGTAATTTATCCATTAACTTTATTATTTAAATAATTTATTTTGTATTTAATTTGAATTATAGTACACTCATCACTTCACTTTAT
The DNA here is from genome assembly GCA_010110895.2 of Picea sitchensis. Taxonomy (NCBI): domain Eukaryota; kingdom Viridiplantae; phylum Streptophyta; class Pinopsida; order Pinales; family Pinaceae; genus Picea; species Picea sitchensis. Next base: position 55,214 of record SNQJ01S0123167.1, on the reverse strand, counting down.
TATTTACCTTCTAAAAATCTCTTAAACCACTTTGTCTACTTTGACCTTTTGGGGCTTCTAGATGACTCATGAGGGTTCTCCAACTTCACATGGCCATAACTCTCTAACCGTGAGAAGTTATGTGACGTTCTACATACCAATGTATATGGAATGAAATGTACTATCCCTATATAATAGTACTACCTACAAATATATCAAAATGCATACCATTATCCATCAAACAAACTTGGGTCCATTACCCAAACCTAGGTTCTCCAACTTCACATGGCCATAACTCTCTAACCGTGAGGAGTTATGTGACGTTCCACATGCCAATGGAAATGGAATGACATGTAATAACCATATAGAATATTATTACCTTCAAATATATTAAAACTCATACCATTATACATCAAACAAACTTGGGTCCATTACGCAAAACTTTGTGCTACCGAAATTCGCTACTGGACTTTCTCCAAGGGTTGACATCAATCACTAAGGGTTGACATCAATCTACAATATCAGTCTCCAATGGTTGAAATCAATGAAAACCAACAATCCATACCAATTTTCCATCAACCTAATACAATTGTCTCACAATATGCCCCTTTGGCATTGATGGCAACACCAACATTGATGGAAACACTTAGTCATGATAGCATTCATGCTTATACTCCTCATCAATGTTTCTATCTCTCCTCCTTTGACAACAATGGAAAAGGGTATATTCCTTTAGGGATTCTACCTCTAATTGAACTCTCCTTGGGTTGATCCCCATGTCTACATGCCTCTGTGCTCTCTCTCCAAGCATTTCTATCCTGCATCTGATAAATATCTCCCCCTTTGTCATCAATGGCAAATGTATCTTTCCATCTGGGGCTGCTCCCCCTAACTGAAATATCCTTGGGGATACTCCCCTTGAATGAAATCTTCTTGAAACTGATCTCCCAACATGAATTTTCCTATTTATGGTGCTTCCCTGTGTACATATAAGAAATATAAGATAAGAATTCAAAAACATTCATTTTGGAGTAGAAATTACTCCTAGTCTCTGGCAAAGATACTCAAAGGCTTCCCATGGAAGCGGTTTTGTAAAGATGTCTGCCACATGTTATTTTGTGCCCACATATTCATCTTTGATGTTCTTCTCTGTAACCTGTTCCTGTAGAAAGTGATACTTGATTGGAATGTGCTTCGTCTTGGAGTGAATCACCGGGTTATTTGAGATACTGATGGTACTTGTATTATCACAATAGATTGGAATGGGCTCATCATACTCAACCTGTATATATGTCAGAGTTTGTTTGATCCATAGAACCTGTGTACAATATGATATTGTTACAATATACTCTACCTTGGTGTTAAATAAAGATACTGATGATTTTTTCTTACTTATCCATGATACTAAACACTGTTAGTGCTTCATGGAAATCTGCATAAGAGATCTAGCTAAAGCAAGTACAAACAAAGATTATCAAGAAAGGAAGAGAGATTCAATATGGAAGAATGAGAAAATATATTCACACTACTCCAATGAGCTAATGATTGATACATAGATCATGATCAATATGATACAATGAATGAGTGGAATACACTCATATATAGGGCAAAGCATTCCATAATTAAGAAAATCAATTAAGTAGTTAGCTTTCCTTAGGAATGCATGGATGCATAATAGTGATGGTAAAAATAGAAAGTCTAAAATAGAACTAGTCAGTTAACTCCCACTGAACTAGTGTGTCGAAAGTAGAAATTTCTCCAACACCCCCCCTGAACATCACTATGGAGTAAAAAATGAGTCTCGGCTATTAGGCCATTTTAGGTACTCATGTACAATGCAATTAATGAACACTGAATAAAAGTGAGGAAAGAGGGAAAACCACGTGGGAACAAACCCCCCCCATCAAAAGACAATGTATCAAAAGAATAAAATGGAAGTTGCTAGGCAACTGTGTTCTTCACTGCAAGACGATCCCACAAATTCTGAAACTTCTGTTCACTGAAAGTCTTCGTGAAGATGTAGAAATATTTATGGATATGATGAAGTCCTTTGGAAACATGTCGGGCCTTGTACCTCTTGATCTTGTGGACCCATCTGCACCTGAAAATATTCCTTTCTGGTGGACGTGGAACCAGATTCCAAGTCTAGTTCTGTAGGAGTGAGTCATACTCCTTCTACATGGCTGCTTTCCATAATGGATTTCCCACAACCCTATTGTAGTTATGTGGATCGTTAGATTGAACCATATAGCAATGCATGAGCATCACAACTTTTGAAGCTGAAAGTACATGAGAAGGCTCCTCATGCTGAGATCGAGTCATCCTTGAATCCAATGGATTCCCTGCAAGGTTGCCTGCTACTTGAAGTGTGGTCTATGCCTTCTTGGGAATCTATTGAAGCTTCGATGCTGGATTCTTATTTGGTTATACTACCTACTTATTTCCATGTACAGAATATGAGTGTATGATTCCCCGATGTCTGAAACTGATGGAAGAACAAGAGTATATGCATATTGCACTAGAGGTGCATGCAAAGTACTCTCCTTATGTGTAAGTAGAATAGAGGAATCATCGTAAAAAAACTTAGTGAATTTATACAACCTTGACTTGTGATCCACCTCACCAATTGCAATGATGGAATTGTCATGCATGTCAATTACTGAAACTGAATTTGATGTAAATTCAACCTTTTTACCTTTTTGAGTGATTTGATAAACTGAGAGAAGATCCATAGAAAGATTTGGAACATGTAAAACATTCTCAAAACTGTCATTGTGGAGTTCCACTCTCCCTTCTCTTGCTACTGCTACTGGAGTATCATCCCCCATGATAATAGGGTGTCTTGAGCATGAACTCAAGGAAGATAAAATTTCCTCTTTCACTGCCATATGATGGGATGCACCCAAATATTTAATCCATGAATCATATGAGGAATTAATTGTAACAAGAGCATGATGATTACCTTTCTTAGGAACAAGATCTTCTTCCTTCTGCTTCTTGACTTCCTCTGGAATGAAGTTTCCAAGGTTGTTCTGTTGAAGTGTCTATGCCATAAGATCGATATGTTTCTTCATGCATGTGTATTCTTCATGATTCGGTTTATTGCAATATGTGCACTATTTTCCCTTCTTCTTATTCCTTTTGGAATTTAAAGAATCTTTGGAACATGAAGAATCCTTGAAGGGTTTGGAATATCCCTCATTTTTTGACTATGGATGTAATAACTCCTTTCGTTTCTGCTTCGATTTCTGATTGTATGAACCTTTTCCATCATGCATGGTGAGTGCATGTGTTTTGGGATCTTTCATGAGGCCCATTTGTATGATTTTTGTCTGCTCTTGTGTAAGAGATCCAATGAACTGAGACAACGTAGGCATTTTCCAATTTGTTCCAAAAAGACACTTTCCAGAATGGAAATTGAAGATATATACAATGTATTATGGTCCTAGCTTGGCCAATATTGTTAGAATAAGCTGTTTCTCTTGTGTAGAGTTATCAATACCACATTCACCCAAGCTTAATAGCAAAGATTTAAATTTAGTAAAAAAATATTGTATATTATCAAAACTTTTAAGGTCTAAGGTATTCAACTCTACCTCAAGCATATGACCTCGCATCTCATCCTTCTTTCCAAAGAGTCATTCCAGGGTGGTCCATATCTCATTTGGAGTCTTGCATGCAACAACATGAAACCATAGATTAGTGAAGATTAACTCAAGGAGTAGTCCTGTGGCCTCATCCTTATGATTCACCCATCTCATCTTCTCAATCGCTAATGTAGGTTCTATTTCTATCGCCATCATAAAATTATACAGTCCTTTCCTTATGAGTTGGAATTCTGCCTTGGAATTCCAATCAAAATAATTGTATGGTGTGAGGATTACCACCAAGTTTGACTGTATAATAGTTGTCCTTTCCATCTCTTCCACTGTTTCTAATAACCCCTAAAAATTTACTCTCAATCTGCAAGTGGAAAATTAAGAAATTAAGAATTCGTATCACTTTCAAGAGATGATCTTGCAGCTTACTTTCTGAAAAAACGGTAAGGAATCTCGCCAAACGGTTGAAAACCCACTTCCAAAAAGGTTCGATCTACTTTTCACACTGGTTGTTTCCTCAAAAAATTAATATTTTGGGAGAAATCACTGATGAACGACCATAGATTAGTATCAGTTTCAGTAGGCTATCTTGCGTCTTACTTTCTGAGAAAACAGTGAAGAATCTTGCCAAACGGTTGAAAATTGACTTCCAAAATCGGTCGGTTTACTTTCCACGCGGGCCGTTTCGTAAAAAATGTAATATTTTTGGAGAAATCACTGCTAAAATGTACGACCATGGATTTAACTCGCTTAAACTCCGATTTTCCTTATTCTTTGGCTTGTCTGGCTTGCTCCAAGTAGCATAGCTCTGATACCATGTCAATGTTTCATGGAAACCTACACATGAGATCTAGCTAAAGCAAGTAAAAAAAAATCTTATCAAGAAAGGAAGAGAGATTCAATATGGAAGAATGAGAAAATATATTCACACTACTCCAATGAGCTGATGATTGATACATAGATCACGATCAATATGATACAATGAATGAGTAGAATACACTCATATATAGGGAAAAACATTCCATAATTAAGAAAATCAATCAAGTAGTTAACTTTCCTTAGGAATGCATGCATGCATAATAGTGATGGTAAAAATAGAAAGTCTAAAATATAACTAGTTAGTTAACTCCCATTGAAGCAGTGTGTCGAAAATATAAATTTCTCCAACAAACACTCACCCAATTAGAACAGTGCTCCACTGGTGCTTCGTCGGTCATCAATGCAACCTGCCCAATCTACATCTGTGTAGGAAATAAGTGATAGATCCTTTCCTTTTGGATACCATAATCCAAACTCTTATGTTCCTTTGAGATATCTGAAAATCATCTTCACTGCTAATACATGTGATTCCTTTGGTGGTGCTTGAAATTGTGCCACCTGTCCAACTGCCTGCATTACATCTAGTCTAGATGTTGTCACATATAGTAGGATACTAATCATTCACCTGTATTGCCTCTGATCTGTAGACTTTTTTCATCATCTTTGCTCAACTTGTAACTGGTTTGCATGGGAGTAATAATTGGTTTGCAATCTTCCATTCCGAACCTCTTTAGCATTTCTCTGATATACTTGGTTTGAGAAATAAAATATTCTTGGTTAATTTGATGTATCTGAAGACACATAAATAAGGATAGTTCTCCAAGTAATGATATTTCAAATTCATTATGCATTTTCTTTGCAAATTTCTGGCTTAACCTGTCATCAGTACTTCCAAAAATAATATTATCAACATAAACTTCAATTAATAAAATACCATCTTGAGTTACCTTGATGTAGAGGTTGCTGTCTGCACTTCCTTTTCTGAACCTTGCATGTTGTAGATATTTATCCACTCTAGAGTACCATGCTCTTGTCCACTTTCATATATCTATCCAAACCTGCTAACTATTCTTACAAATCCATCTCTGTCCATACTGTCCAAGACTCTACTTGCACAACTATACATAATGTTGACCCATTTATCACTATACTATCATGAAGTCTTGATTAATCTATCAAACTGTACTTCTACTAACTGACTGCTCTGGATATATCTTCTCAAACTCTGCAAGCTGCTCAAAGGATGGTTATTTGGTCTGTTATAACTATCACATAGACTCCCCCTATCTAATATTCATATTACCTGGGAGTCTCTAAGCTGGTTGGCTCAAAACAATTCCTTCTCTGATGTGTATTCATCATCATCTTCATTGGTAGATTCATCATCTCTTTGAGCTTTGACTTCTTTATTCACTACAATACCTGAAAGTACAATCTCTTGAACCTGTTTCTTATTTACTTGTCCTTCTTTTCTTTCATTTATTTTCCACACCTTTCTATATTTGACATCCTCATTTTTCTCTGTAGATTTTTCTTCATCTCGTTTTATTGCCAATCTTGCGATATCTGAGACCTGGTCTTTGTTCACCTGTTCTTCCTATTTTCTTATCCATACTTTCTTATATATTATATCAATGTTCTCTTTCATGGAAGTGTCGATCATGCTTCTACAATCACGAGCTATGTGCCCAAAGTTATGACATTTGTAACATTCAATGTTACGTGGGGCCACATAGGCATTTCTTGCTTGAACATTTCTTTTATAATCCCTGTAATCTGCAACCTTATGTCCAAAGTTAGTGCAATAAAAAAAAAAGACCATAAAAGAAATTTGCATACCTGGGAGTGAATGATCTTCTTTGTGGTGTAGTCCTTCTGAATTTCTTCCTTGACTGATCATGAGCATGATTGAAGCTTCTTTGTGTATTGAACATGGTTGGTCTTCTTGAAGATGTATCTTTATTAGTTTTCTTATATTCTGGTTGACCATGATTCCTTCCTTTGATTACTTCTGCATAACTCTTTCTACTTTCTTCATTCTTATTTTTTAGCAATGTGGAGTGCTTCTCTTCATTCTCTATAACTGATGTGCATGTTTCTATCTCTTCAACGTTCTTGTTGAGCTTGCCGATTTTGAATCTTAGTGTGACAACTTCTTCTTCAAGATTCTCAACCTCTTCTTCTTTCTTCATTATATGAGACTTCATGACCTCGTCTATTCTCTTTTCTTCTTCAAGTTGTATTTTCAATGTAATTATTTCTTCTTCTGGTCTTCTCTCTTCTTGACCAAACTCTTCCTCAAGTTAGTTTAATTCATTGGTTCTTTCCTTGAGATGATCCATCAATATCTTTTCTCTATTTTCTGCTTCTTCCTTTTGTGCTGCTATGTTGGCTTCTAAACATTTCTTTTGTTATTCTAGAGTTTCTTCAATTCTTCTGGCCTCTTCTAGTTGAGCTCTTAAATTCTTGATGACCTGCTGATATTTTTTGGAACCTTGAACACTTTCCTTTTTCTTCATCAATTCTTTCTTGGATGACTTGTTTTATTCTCTTTCTTTCTTTAGATATTCAATTGCACTGATCAATTTTTCTCTGTAATCAACTTATGCTTCTTCAAACTCTTCCTCTTCTGAATCTGTCTGACATGATGAACATCTTTCTTCTTGTTCTGTATACCGATCAACCTGCACCAAACAAATTGTACCAATAACCTGAACCATGCATCAACCATGCATCAACATGTACCTCAATCTGTAATCAACCTATGCCATAAACAAGTGCATCAACCATGCACTAACCTGTACCAAACAATTGGTAATAAACCTGTACCATAAACAAGTGCATCAACCATGCACCAACCTGTACCTCAACCTGTACCGTGAACAAGTGCATCAACCATGCACCAAACCTGTACAAATAACATGTCACAACAACTTGTCCAAACAACTTATCACAACAACTTGTCTCATCAATATTATCAACCAAATCAGATCTACTCACCAAGATCAATCACCAAGACAAGTCTCAAATATGTGCATCAACCAAGAATAACACAACAACTCATTAGCATCACCAAGACCAATATGTGCATCTAATAATATACCAATGCAAGTATGCTACATCATCCATAAACCATATGTCAACAATACTACTAACAAGTGAATTCATCCGTGTACCAAGTATGTACCAATCATGTATCAACTACTCATCAACTATGACTCATCAATATGTACCAACATCATCAACTATACACCTCATGTATGTGCCAACTCATCAATGACTTGTCTCAACCATGTACCCGACATGTACCTCAACCAAAATCCCTCATAAATTTCATCATCCAAATCTTATTTGTAACTCTGTAATAGACCTGGTGTATATGATCATATACCTACAAACCTTCCTTAAATTTAACAACAAGAGACTAGCATTTTCATCAAACTTTTCTTTAGTCTCACATGACTAGTTTTGGATTAGTCAACAACCCTAACTTGAAATAATCATAACTATGTACCCATAATAAATACAAATTTGAAAATAGTACACAATGTTCTTCARTGTGCTTTATGCAATTCCTTTGGGTGTCACTACTTGGAATCTCTCAGAAAAAGAGTTACAGAAAAAATGACACACCTTGTTGAATTATGTCTTATTCTAGAGAGAGAACTTGTAGAGTGTACCCCACATAGAATGTCTGTTGTATGGATCTGAAAATTTTACACAAAATACTACAGACTTTACTCTAACCAACACATTTGGTCTTACTTAATTTTTATCTGTTATGAATAAGTTCTGATGTTTTTACCTGAAACACCTCTTTTAGACTAGTTTTGAGGACTAGCCACAAACCCTATTTTCCACGGAGTGTAACTCCAAAACTAGAACGACCCACAAGCTCAAATTCGTACCACAACTACTTGGATATGTTTTCTCAATAGATTATACATGTCATGGTATGAATCATTCTATAAAAATGTTTATTGCGAAAATGGTGAGATGACCTGTAAATAACATACTTTAGAAAGCATCATCAAAAGAATTTATCTTGCCTTGAATTTCGGCATTCTTTACTTCACTTTCTCTCTGAAATTTGGCTTTGATATCCTTTGTTTACCTCATTCACTTGTAGATATTCAATATTCTCAAGTGTGATATAAAATGAGAGAGCCTTGCCTCATATTTATACTTTCATGTAGCTTCCTCAAGGGGTTACCTTTTAACCATCTTAACCCACTTTCCTTATTTTAGAGTTAACCAACTTCTAACCACTTGTCCAATTAGTAATTTAAGAATTTAATTTAATATTTAAATAATTTAATTTTCATCCACTTTGACTTATAGTACACTCATCACTTCACTTTACCTCAAGGGGTTACTTTCTAACCATCTTAAACCACTTTTCTTAGATTAGGGCTAACCCACTTCTAACCACTTTCCAACTTAGTAATTTCTCCATTAATTTTGTTATTTAAATAATTATTTTGTATTCACTTTGAGTTATAGTACACTCATCACTTCACTTTATTATTTACCTTCTAAAAATCTCTTAAACCACTTTGACTACTTTGACCTTTTGGGGCTTCTAGATGACTCATGAGGGTTCTCCAACTTCACATGGCCATAACTCTCTAACCGTGAGAAGTTATGTGACATTACACATACCACTATAAATGGAATGACATTTACTATCCATATATAATAGTATTACCTGCAAATATATCAAGACTCATAACGTTATCCATCAAACAAACTTGGGTCCATTACCCAAACCTGTGTTCTCCAACTTCACATGGCCATAACTCTCTAACCGCGAGGAGTTTTGTGACGTTCCACATACCACCAGAAATGGAATGACATGTAATACCCATATAGAATATTATTACCTTAAAACATATTAAAACTCATACCATTATACATCAAACAAACTTGGTTCCATTACCCAAAACTTTGTGCTACCGGAATTCGCTAGCATACTTTCTCCAAGGTTTGACATAAATCTACAATATCACTCTCCAATGGTTGAAATCAATGATAACCAACAATCCATACCAAAGTTTCATCAACCTAAGCCAACTGTCTCACAATAGCCCCCTTTGGCATTGATGGAAACACCAACATTGATGGCAACAGTTAGTCATGATGGCATTCATGCTTATACTCCTCATCAATGTTTCTATCTCTCCCCTTTTGACATCAATGGAAAAGGGTATCTCCCTTTAGGGCTTATGCCTCTAACTGAACTTGCATTGGTATACTCCCCATGTCTACATGCCTCTGTGCTCTCTCTCCAAGAATTTCTATATTTCATCTGATAAATCTCTCCCCCTTTGTCATCAATGGAAAATACATCTTTCCATCTGGGGTTGTTCCCCTTAACTGAACTGTCCTTGGGGATACTCCCCCTGAATGAAATATTCTTGAAACTAATCTCCCAACCTAAATTGTCCTATTTATGGTGCTTCCTCATGTACATATAAGACATATAATATAAGAATTCAAAAGTATTCATTTTGGAGTAGAAATTACTCCTAGTCTCTGGTGAAGATACTCAAAGGCGTCCCGTGGAAGCGGTTTTGTAAATATGTTTGCCACTTGTTCTTTTGTGCCCACATATTAAATTTGATGTTCTTCTCTACAACCTGTTCCCGTAGAAAGTGATACTTGATTGGAATGTGCTTCGTCTGGGAGTGCATCACCAGGTTATTTGAGATACTGATGGCGCTTGTATTATCACAATAGATTGGAATGGGCTCATCATACTCAACCTGTATATCTGTCAGAGTTTGTTTGATCCATAGCTCCTGTGTACAATATGATACTGCTGCAATATACTCTGCCTCGGTTGTAGATAAAGATACTAATGATTGTTTCTTTCTTAGCCATGATACTAAACACTCACCCAAGTAGAACACTGCTCCACTGGTGCTTCATCAGTCATCAATGCAACCTACCCAATTTGCATCTGTGTAGGCAATAAGTGATAGATCCTTTCATTTTGGATACCATAATCCAAAATCTTATGTTCCTTTGAGATATATGAAAATCCTCTTCATTTATAATACATGTGATTCCTTTGGTGCTTCTTGAAATCGTGCCACCTATCCAACTACCTGCATGCATCTGGTCTAGATGCTTTCACATATAGTAGGCTACCAATCATTGACCTGTATTGCCTATGATTTGTAGAATTTGAATCATCATCTTTTCTCAACTTGCAACCGGTTTGCATGGGAGGGATAACTATTTTTCAATCTTCCATTCCAAACCTCTTTAGCATTTCTATGATATAATTGGTTTGAGAAATAAAAATTCCTTGGTTGATTTGACGTATTTGAAGACACATAAAGAAGGATAGTTCTCCAAGTAATGATATTTCAAATTCATTATGCATGTCCTTTGCAAATGTATGGCTTAACCTGTCATCAATACTTCCAAAAAAATATTATCAACATAAACTTCAATTAATAAAATACTAGCTTGAGTTACCTTGACATAGAGGTTGTTGTCTGCACTTCCTTTTCTGAACCCTGCATGTTGTAGATATTTATCCAGTTTAGATTACCATGCTCTTTTCCACTGTCATATATCTGTCCAACACTGCTAAGTATTCTTACAAATCCATCTCTATCCATATTGTCCAAGGCTATACTTGCACACTGTCCATAATGCTGACCCATTTATCACTATACTATCATGAAGTCTTGATCAATCTATCAAACTTCACTTCTACTAACTGACTTCTCTGGATCTATCTTCTCAAACTCTGTAAGTTTCTTGAAGGATGTTTCTTTGGTATATTATAACTATCACATAGACTCCCCCTGTCTAATATTCATATTAGCCAGGAGTATCTAAGCCGGATGGCTCAGAACAATTTCTGCTCTGACGTGTATTCATCATCATCTTCATTGGTAGATTCATCATCTCTCTAAGCTTTGAATTCTTTATTTCTATCTATGGATTCATCTTTCACTACAATACTTGAAAGTACAATCTCTTGAACCTGTTCCTTATTTACTTGTCCTTCTTTTCTTTCATTTATTTTCCAAACCTTTCTATATCTGACATCCTTCTTTCTCTCTGTAGATTTTTCTTCATCTCGTTTTATTGTCAATCTTGTGATCTCTAGGACCTGGTCGTTGTTCACCTGTTCTTTTTGTTTTCTTATCCATACTTTCTTATATATGATATCAATGTTCTCTTTCATGGAAGTATCGATCATTCTTCTACAATCATGAGCTATTTATCCATACGTATGACATTTGTAACATTCAATGTTACGTGGGGCCACATAGGCATTTCTTGCTTGAACATTTCTTTTATAATCCATGTAATTTGCAACCTTATGTCCAATGTGATGCAGGAGAATCGATCCACCTCAGTACATGTGCTAGTATGCCAACATGAAGACGCGCAATGAAGAAAGGGAGAGGTGCCTACCCTCCCATCTTTAAATTTGAAATAATTCTATACAGATTTTTGTGGTGTAAGGCTATAAATGCCAGGCCATGCCTTTGTATAGGTAGAGGTTGGGGTTGCCTTAAATGGTTACCTGTAGTAGGTCCAGATCGTAGTTAGGTCTGGACATTCATTTATGGAATGTAGCCGTAGAGGTATGGTGTCATAACCGAGATAGCGACGACACTAAGGTGGTGAAGAGGACAATCTTGTAGGAGCCCTCGTTTTGTAATAAGGAGACTTAGGAAATTGAAGAGAGATATTTGGTTGGGATAGAGAGGCCTTAGGAGGTCTTAGAAGTTCTGAGAGAGAGATTGAGAGAACGGGGACTCTGTTGCAGTCCATTTTTGTAATCATCTTTATAGATACATAGATACAATAGAAAAACAATTTTTCCTACATATTGTTGTTCATGTGTTTATGAGTTTCATGAATGAATGTTGTAGATGTATGATAAGTTTCATTTACAGTAGGAAGATAGATTTATTTTTTCTTCATTGAGTTCTGTTATATTTTTTTGGGTTCTTTAGTCTGTGCAAGGAGGGCACAACAGAACGTTGGAAGTTCTGTAGCCAACACAAAGAGTGCGCATCTGAATCTCTCTGTTGAGTTCAGAGGAGAACGTGTCAGGAGGGCACACCAGGTTCGTTTGCAGAATCAAATGGATTTTCAAGGTTTTTGAACACCTTGGAGGTAAGACTGTGTAGAGAAGGCACAGGGAGACAAAAATACTGAAGGTTCTGTAGAGCTCTGCCAGGTGGGCATCGAGTAAGTGTAAGGAATGCATGAGAAGAACTCTATTTCGAGTTCAGAGAGGAGAGAAGTGTCTAGGAGGAGACACTCACAGATTTTTTGAATACTCTATTGGCTCAACAAGGAGTGCTTAAGTGTAAGTTGCCAAGAGGGAACTTATATCCCTTCAAGGAGTGAAAGGGATAGGGACCTCTGAGGTCCGAGCAGTTGAAGCTCAAGGAGGGAATGAACTATGCCAACACTTGAATGAAGTGTTGAGAGACAAACATATGAAGGCTAGTCGAAGCACAAGGATAATGTATAGAGTGAACTTGTTTCAAGTTCCAAAGCTCAGGAGGTCGAGCGCAAAATATGCCAAGAAGAGCACCAAAAGTCTGCTAAGGAAGAAGAGGGTCGAGTCCCTTAGAATTGAGTAAGTCTCAGAAGCTCACGAGAGATAAAACGAGGAGTGTGCAGGAGTTGACTTATTCCAAGTCCCAAAGATTAGGAGGGGTAGCATTTTCAGAATAAAGACGAGACCCAAGGTCACAGGTCTCGCAGAGGAATCAAAGGTCGAGGCCTTTGAACATTGGAAATCTTCCTAGTCAGGAAGAAATTGAAAGCTGAGGAGGAGGATCATAGACATCCATTAGATCAGTTGTAGAGGACGAAATCTAGACCATTGAATCTCACGTCCAAACATGTAGGAAGAGCGCGCAAGAGGAAATAGATCTCATCCATCAGATCTGGAAGCACGTGGACCAACAACCATTGGATCCAGAGGAAGTGCATGAGGTTTATCCCTTTAGAGTGCATAGGAGGAGAGCCGACTTGCGAAGTCGCGAAGTCCTGAAATCATTGGGACTGCCCATCATTAGAAGACATGTGGTAGAAGATCAATATTTCTCTGACTCGTGACTCGAAGGAGTCAAAGGTTGAGTCATGAGAACTCACAAAACGCAAAATCATGATTTGATCTGAGCCATTAGATCTAGAGGAATGTGAACCATCAGATTTGGGGCATTCTGAAATATCGACATTTCAGGAATCAGGAATTGAAGGAGGTCGTGACTTAGAGGTTGCAAGTCGTGAAATCCCGACATCATTAGAACCATCCATTGGGAAGGACGCATGGTGAGAGACCAACATTTTTTTGACTCATAGAGAGGAAAAGTCAAAGGTTAGATTTGTGAGAATTTGCGAAATGCAAACTATTGAATTCATTCCAGTCATTGGATTTGGTGTGACAGGTGGCGGAGATCCACACAGATCAAAGATTTAAGTACTGGGAAAAGATGAATGGATGGTGGAAACTCTCAGAGGGAGAAACATCGACGTGATCTGGACCATTGGATCGTAGGAGAATATGAGTCATTGATACATGGAAAAGGAATATCAGTCTTTCGGGTATCAAGCGAAGGGAGATAAGTGGTATCGTAAATTCCCGATCTGTGAAATCCCGACACTCTCAAAGGATGTGCCCCAGGTTGTGGTGAATGGTCACATGAGCGGAGATAAGGAAAAGGAGCTAACACCCGTTAATCTCTCTTTGGAGTTTCAGGAGTCAATAGGAGTCAGGGTTGACTCACTCGCAAATTCCTAACACGCGAAATCGCGACGCACCTTTTGTATAGGTGTACAGTCATGGCTCGTGGTCTTGTGGAAGTGAATCTCATGCTTGGTGCTTAGTTGCGCAGGTGGAGTTCCATAAAGGACCTGTGGATTTGTTTGTGGGATCCCATCAGGGAATCGAAGAGTTGATTCAACTCGATATATTGAAGAACGATCCTTGATCAGGAGGTCAGCGGACCTTGCTGAGGCAGAGGCAAGGGGTCTGCATCAAGTGGTATCAGAGATTCAAATTTTAAATTTTTTTAGTAGAGAGTAGATCAAGAAAATACTCTGATACACAACATCAAGTGGTATCAGAGTGATCCGAAATCGGATCCAGAAGCCTGTCAGGGCATGAAAAATGCTCAAAAATGAAAGTGCTTGGAATCCGACGAAACCAACACCATTGTGTCCGTCTCATCTTCCTGATTCCGGTGGTATAATGTTTATGTCAAACGAAGTCCGTATGAAGAAGATATTGCATTCTGTCCACCAAGCCAAACAGGCAAAATTTTGGATGCTGACTGTACCTGTCCTACAGTCCGTACAGGACACGTGTCAGTCTGTACAAGACACGTGGAAGGTCCGTACACTGACATGTGGCAGATTCCGTACAGGACACGTGGCGACTCCAGAGAGTGACATGTGTCAGGCTGATTTGTCCTTTTCGGTACGCAGTTGGACCAATCCCGAAGTGACACGTGTCACCACTGGAAGGGTGACACGTGGCAGGGTGACGTCAGCATCTGACGTGGCAGGTTGATGTGGCAAGTGACTGGGCGTACGACAAGTGACAAGGCAAGGTACGAAAGCTTACGTGGCAGATGATGTGGCGTACGACAAAGGTGACGTGGCAGTACGATTTAGGCACGTGGACCAATCGGATGTCGACACGTGGAAGTTTGTTGGCAAGTGATTGGGTGCCACATGGCCCAATCACGGGCTGCCACATGGCACCCCAGGTTTAGCCAATGAGGGCTATGTCAAAATTTTTTGGGGCCCGGGGGATTCGAACCCCGGACCTCTCCCCACCGCAACGCTTTAACAAAGTCCCGTGACCACTGCGCCACGTGTTGGTGCTTGTTATGTAAACGGAGGAAATTATATTTAAGTTTAATGTTTGTGTATAATGGCGGGGGGTGGGGCCGGGGCTTAGCCCCGACCCCGATTATATACATTATAACATTGCACGCGGTTTCATTTATTTAGCCCGTGGTTTGTGTTAACATAACCATATGAATGCACGGTTATTGTTTATGCACGGGAGCCACATGTTGGGTTTTAATATGTATTAACCAACGGTTATTATTACCGTTACCATATGTTATGCATG
>SNQJ01S0123167.1:26786-39673 GCA_010110895.2 Picea sitchensis | reverse complement strand
TTAAGTTTCCCAATGGTCAATTAATGCATGCAATTAAAAACTCAACCATAAGTCATTTCGAAAAATCCTGACGGATCAAGTGGTATCAGAGATTCAAATTTTAAATTTTTTTAGTAGAGAGTAGATCAAGAAAATACTCTGATACACAACATCAAGTGGTATTAGAGATTACTTTCTTCTGTAGATTTTGGGTGAAGGAGATAGGGAAGACAGTTTGACTACATCAAATGGTATCAGAAGATGAAGTTCACGTATGGATAGTAGGTGAAGGAAGATAGAGTATTGATTCTCTGAAAATATGGTTGCAAGGTGTGCAACAAATGGTAGATATCCAGGAGCGCTGAATACAGAGAAGGATGGCTACTAAAGGCCATGAGCGTGGTCGAAGAGGAGACCACCAGCAGAAGAGTAAAGAAAAAATTGAAAAGGAGCTTGTTGAAATAAGAGTAAGAATGGAACAACTCGCATTGAATATGCACTAGGAGGAAAAGGTACGTTGCAGGTACGCATGGCCTCTAGATAGGAAAGTGAAATGGCCTATTCAAAATTTGTTGGCTAGAAAGTAGCAACAAGAAGTGAATAAGTGGCCGAGGCACGTTGAAGACCTCAGTGTCATAGAGATGGTTTGCATTTGTGAGCCAGAAGTTGGAGAAATCCTCAGTGATGAGGAAGGGAGATCAGTTTTAGGTCTCATAAACGGCTAGGAGGGAAGAGATGGATTTTCATATTTCCAGGTGGGAAATGATATGGGATCAAGTGAGGATATCTTAGACTCTCAGGAGGACAGTAATGGAAATTCATATTTCCAGGTGGGAAATGATATGAGATTAGTAGAAGATATCACAAACTTCCAGGTGGGCAAAAATGGACTTTCAAGTTGCCAGGTGGGAAATAGAAAGAGATCAAAGGAAGGTCTCGTGTACTTCCAGAGGAGTAGGGATGAAATTTCAAATTTCTAGGTGGGAAATGAGATGGGATCAATTGATCTCATAGACTGCTACGTGGGAAGGGGTAAAGTGATCAGACTGTCTGAGAGTCTCACAGACTCTGTTGAGAGTTCATGTCGGCAAGGAGTGCTGATGGGTGAATATTCATGTGGGTTTGTAGACCATGTGAATGAATATGATGAGAAGTTAGAAACTCTCACCATACAGGAGGAGGATCAAAGGAGCATTCTGATTATTGGGGGAATTCAGATATTCCTACCAGATAGCCCAATTGAAGCTAGAGCATGTGCTGCAGATGCAACATCAGAAGAAGAATAGCCATCCTTGACTGTCATGATGAAGGAGAAGATATCAAAAGCTGCCCAAGGAGAAGATAAAGAAATGGAGCAGACATTGATGTCTACCCCAACAGAAGGAGAGGAGCATTCAAAAGAATGGCTCAATTTTTTAAGCCAGGAAGCTGAAATAGAGATGACTGCAGCACTGGAGCCTGTAACAAAAATAGAAGTAGATAGCATAGACCTTGCTTATATGTATGAGGAATTGGAATCCCTAGAGAGAAGGTTCATGGTGAAAATCTTGCACATCCGACAGGATAATTTGGAGATAGATGGAGGAGCATACCAGCCCCAGGAGCAGTTGGAAGAAGTTGGACTTGAGCCAGCACAAGGAGAAATGTCATAAGCTAATATGTCAGAGGATAAAGCTGAGCAACAACTCAGAGACAAGACTGCAGAACTGGAGTTTGTAGTATAATGGGAAGCTAATGCCAGAAGGGAAGAAAATGACATGAGGGATCATGATGATCTACTCACTAATGAGGAAGATTTGCAGCTGAGATGACTGCATAAGGAGAACCAGCCACTTAATCAATTGGACAGAGTGATAGAGGAGATTAGGAAGCTGATGTTGAGGTCAGTAGAAGCAATCATCAAAGGGGATCTGAATAGAAGAGTGCCTACCATAGCAGCAGGGAAGAAACAAAAGAAGAAGTAGCAACATAATCAACAACATAGCTGGAGAGGAGCAAGAGGACAACTCCAAGGAAGAGTTTGGGATCTAGGAGGATTTCAACACTGGAGAAGAGGATCTCATGAGCGGGGGATCATGTTTTTCCTAGAAGGGGATGCAGGATCATCTCTCCACCTCAGCACATGCGCCAACATGCTAATACACAAACGCATAATGGAGAAAGGGAGAGGCACCGACCCTCCCATTTTTAAATTTGAAATAATCCTATACAGATTTTTGTGGTGTAAGGCTATAAATGTCAGGCCATGCCTTTGTACATGTAGTGGTTGGGGTTTCCTTAAATGTTTACCTGTAGCAAGTCCAGATCATATTCAGGTTTGGACATTTATTTATGGAATGTAGCCATAGAGGTATAATGTTGTAACTGAGATAGTGACGACACTAAGGCGGTGAAGAGGATAAGCTCGTAGGAGCCCTCATTTTGTAATAAGGAGACTTATGAAATTGAAGATAGATCTCTGGTTGGGAGAGAGAGGCCTTAGGAGGTCTTATAAGTTTTGAGAGAGACCTTGAGAGAACGGGGACTCTGCTGCAGTCCAGTTTTGTAATCATCTGTATAGATACACAGATACAATATAAAAACATTTTTTCCTGCATATTGTTGTTCATGTGTTTATGAATTTCATGAATGAATGTTGTAGATGTATTCTAAGTTTCATTTACAGTAGGAAGATAGATTTATTTTATCTTCATTGAGTTGTGTTATATTTTTTTGGGTTCTTTAGGCTGTGCAAGGAGTGCACAACAGAACGTTGGAAGTTCTATAGCTAGCGTAAGGTGTGCGCATCTGAATCTCTCTGTTGAGTTCAAAGGAGAACATGTCAGGAGGGTACATCAAGATAGTTTGCAGAATCAAAGGGAGTTTCAAGGTTTCTGAACACCTTGGAGGTAAGACTATGTAGAGAAGGCATAGGGAGACAGAACTACTAAAGGTTCTGTAGAGCTCTGCCAGGTGGGCATCGAGCAAGTGCAAGGAGTTCATGGGAAGAAATCTATTTCGAGTTCAGAGAGGAGAGAAGTGTCCAGGAGGAGATACTCACAAAGTTGTTGAATACTTTGTCGAATCAACAAGGAGTGTTTGAGCGTAAATTGCCAAGAGGGCACTTATATCCCTTCGAGGAGAGAAAGGGATAGAGACCTCTGAGGTCCGAGCATTTGAAGCTCAAGGAGGAACACAAAGTTGTTGAACACTTTGGAGGAAGAACTGTGCAAGGAGTGCACTAGGCCAACACTCAGATGAAGTGTTGAGAGACAACCATATGAAGGTTATTCGAAGAGCAAGGAGAACACACAGAGTGAACTTGTTTCAAGTTCCAAATCTCAGGAGGTCGAGAACAAAATATGTCATGAAGAGCACCAAAATTCTGCTAAGGAAGAAGAGGGCCGAGTGCCTTAGAACTGATTAAGTCTCAGAAGATTAGGAGAGATAACATGAGGAGTGTGTAGGAGTTGATTTATTACAAGTCCCAAAGCTCAGGAGGGATTGTGTTTTCAGAACATAGACAAGACCCAAGGTCACAGGTCTCACAGAGGAAACAAAGGTCGAGGACTTTGAATGTTGGAAATATTCCCAGTCAGGAAGAAATTGAAAGCTATGGAGGAGGAGTATCGACAACCATTAGATCAGCTGCAGGGGAGGAAATATGGACCATTGAATCTCACATCCAGACACCCAGGAAGAGCGCACAAGAGGAAACAAATATCAGTCGTCAGATTTGGAAGTGCATGGACCAACAATCGTTGGATCTGGAGGAAGTGCAGGAGGTTTAGCCCTTTAGAGTGCATAGGAGGAGAGCCAACTTGTGAAGTCACGAAGTCCCAAAATCATTGGGACCATCCATCGTCAGAAGACAAGTGGCATCAGATCAACATTTCACTAACTCGTGACTTGAAGGAGTCAAAGTCGTGAGAACTCGCGAAATGTGAAATCATGATTTGATCTGAGCCGTTAGATCCAGAGGAACGTAAACTGTCGGATTTGGGGCATTCTAGAATATCTGCATTTCAGTAGTTGGGAATGTGAAGGAGGTCGTGACTTAGAGGTCACAAGTCACGAAATCCCGACATCATCAGAACCATCCATTAGGAAGGACGCATGGTGAGAGACCATCATTTCACTGAGTCGCAGAGCGGAAAAGTCAAAGGGAAGATTTGTGAGAATTCGTGAAACGCGAACTCACGAAATCATTCCAGCCATTGGATCTAGGGTGATAGGTGGTGGAGATCCACACACATAAGATATTTGAGTACTGGGAGAAGCTGAACGAACGGTGGAAAATCTCGAAGGGAGAAATGCCGATGCGATCTGGACCGTCAGATCGTAGGAGAATTGGAGCTGTTGATCTGTGGCAAAGGAATATTGATCTTTCAGGTATCAGGTGAAGGGAGATAAGTGGTATCGTAAATCCCCAATCCGTGAAATCTCGATGCTCTCAAAGGATGAGCCCCAGGTCGTGGTGAATGGTCACACGAGCGGAGATAAGGAAAAGGAGCTAACACCTGTTAATCTCTTTTCATAGTTTTGGGAGTCGAGAGGAGTCAGGGTTGACTCACTCGCAAATTCTTGACACGCGAAATCGCAACACACCATTTGTATAGGGGTGCAGTCATGGCTCGTGGTCGTGTGGAGGTGAAGATCACGCTTGGTTCTTAGTTGTACAGGTGGAGTTTCATAAAGGACACGTGTATTTTTTCATGGGATCCCAACATGGAATCGAAGAGCTACTTCAACTTGAGAGATTGAAGAACGATCCTTGACCAGGAGTTCAGCGGACCCTGCCAAGGTAGAGGTAGGGGGTCTGCATCACAAAGTTAGTACAATAAAAACAATGACCATAAAAGAAATTTTTATACCTGGGAGTGAATGATGTTCTTTGTGGTGAAGTCCTTCTGAATTTTTGCCTTGACTAATCATGATCATGATTGAAGCTTCTTTGTAGCTTGAACATGGATGGTCTTCTTGAAGATGTATCTTTATTAGTTTTCTTAGATTTTGGTGGACCATGATTCCTTCCTTTGATTCCTTCTGCACAACTCTTTCTATTTTCTTCATTCTTCTTTTTTAGCAATGTAGAGTGCTTCTCTTCATTCTCTATAACTGATGTGGATGTTTCTGTCTCTTCGACATTCTTGTTGAGCTTGAATATTTTGAATTTTAGTGTGACAACTTGTTCTTCAATATTCTTAACCTCTTCTTCTTTCTTCATTATCTGAGACTTCATGACCTCTTCTCTTCTCTTTTCTCCTTAAAGTTGGATTTTCAATGTAATTATTTCTTCTTCTAGTCTTCTCTCTTCTTAACCAAATTCTTACTCAAGTTGGTTTAAGTCATTTGTTCTTTCCTTGAGTTGATCCATCAATATCTTTTCTCTATTTTCCGCTTCTTCCTTTTGTACTGCTATGTTGGATTATAAGCATTTCTTTTGATATTCTAGAGTTTCTTCAATTCTTCTGGCCTCTTCTAGTTGAGCTCTTAAATTCTTGATGACTTGCTAATATTTTTTGGAACCTTGAACATTCCTTTTGCTTCATCAATTCTTTCTTGGATGACTTGTTTTCTTCTCTTTATTTCTTTAGATATTCAATTGTACTGATCATTTTTTTTGTGTAATCAACTCTTGCTTCTTCATACTCTTCCTCTTCTGAATCTATCTGACATGATGATCATCTTTCTTCTGGTTCTGTATCTGCATGTTCTTTGTCATTTTCTGATTCTGTGATGGGTGAAGATCTTGGTGAGTTGTCTTGGTGATTTATCTTGGTGATTAGATTTGATTTGGTTGATAAGATCGATGAGACATGTTGTTGTGATAGGATTTTTTTTGGACAGGTTGTTGTGACATGTTATTTGTACAGGTTTGGTGCATGGTTGATGCATTTGTTTATGGTACAAGTTGAGGTACAGGTTGATGTTGTTGGGTTACTGAGAGGAGGGGTGAATCAATAATACATAAATTCAATCCTTTTTAACCACAATATGCAAGTGTTATATCAATGTAGCATTATCATCCAATAGTTGTAGAGTAAATAAGAAATGAACAAATGAGAAATCATACACATACATAGTACACCAATGTTTTTACGTGGAAATCCAAAGAAGGAGAAAACCACAAAATGATTTTTCTTATATGTCTTTAAGAATTACATTCATTGGAAGCACCAAATTACTTTGTTTTCCAACTGCAACTGTAAGGAGGCTCCAAGCCCCTAATTTCTCAGGCTACAACCTGAGGGAATTTCCAGCTCCCTAATTCTCTGGCATTTCCAGCTCCCTAATTCTCTGGTTACAACCAGAAGGAGGGTACGACCCAATATGTTCTCTGGATACAACATGAAGGTGGCTACAACCACCTGTCCTTGCCTCATCCAACCGCCCTGACGTATAAGTAGAATGATTGAAACACTATCACACTATCACTGTGAGATATACTGTTGTAAAACTGTACCAATCAACCTGTACCAAAAAACCTGTACCAATATCCTTAACCATGCATCAACCTGTACCTCAATCTGTAATCAACCTGTACCATAAACAAGTGGATCAACCATGCACCAACCTGTAATCAACCCGTACCATAAACAAGTGCATCAACCATGCACCAACCTGTACCTCAACATGTACCATGAAAGTGCATCAACCATGCACCAAACATGTACAATTAACATGTCACAACAACCTGCCCAAACAACCTATCACAAAAACCTATCTCATCAATGTTATCAACCAAATCATATCTACTCACCAAGATCAATCACCAAGACAACTCTCAAATATGTGCATCAACCAAGAATAACACAACAACTCATAATTATCACCAAGATCAATATGTGCTTCTAATAATATACCAATACAAGTATGCTACATCATCCATAAATCATGTGTCAACAATAATACTAACAAGTGCATCCAACCATGTACCAAGTATGTACCAATCATGTATCAACTACTCATCAACTATGACTCATCAAGACATACCAACATCATCAACTATACACCTCATGTATGTGCCAACTCATCAACTACTTGTCTCAACCATGTACCTGACACTTTATGACATGTACCTCAGCAAAATCCTCATCCAATTTCATCATCCAAATCGATTTGTAACTCTATAATAGACGTTAGCTAATGATTACATACCTACAAACCTTCCTTAACTTTAAAACAAAGAGACTAGCATTTTCATCCAATGTTTATTTCATTCACATGACTAGTTTTGGATTAGTCAACAACCTATGAGGAAATAATCATAACTATGTACCTATAATGAATAAAAAGATCTGAAAATAGCACACAATGTTCTTGAGTGTGTTATAGTCCCTCTGGAGTTTCACTACTTGGAACCCCTAAGAAAAGGAGTTATAGAAAACATGGCATACCTTGTTGAATTATGTCTTATTCTAGAGGAAGCGGGAACTTGTAGAGTGTGCCCACACAAAATATTTGTTGTGTGGATCACAATTTTTACCTGAGAATAATATAGGCATTGCTCTAACAACACATTTTGTCTTACTTAATTTGGATCTATTATGAGGAAGTTATAATGTTTTTACCAAAACACTTGTTTTTAGACTAGTTCGGGGACTAATACAGCCCTATTTTCCACGGAGTGTAAATCCAAAAATACAATGAACCACAAGATGAAATTCATACCATAGCTACTTGGATATGTTTTTCTCAATGTCATAATAGTTTCACGGTTTGAATAATTCTATAAAAAGTTATTGCAAAAATGGTGAGATGATGATAAATAACATACCTTAGAAAACATCATCAAAATAATTATCCTCCTTTGAATTTCGTCCTTTACTTCACCTTATCTCTTAAATTGACTTGAATATCCTTTGTTTACCTCAGTCACCTATAGATATTCAATATTCTCAGAGTGTGATATAAAATGAGAGCCTTGCCTCTTATTTATACTTTGATGTAGCTTCCTCAAGGGGTTACCTTTTAACCATCTTAACCCACTTTCCTTGGTACATTTTAGTTACCTTTTAACCATCTTAACCCACTTTCCTTATTTTAGGGTTAACCAACTTCTAACCACTTGTCCAATTAGTAATTTATCCATTAAATTTATTATTTAAATAATTTATTTTGTATCCACTTTGAATTATAGTACACTCATCATTTCACTTTCCCTCAAGGGGTTACTCTCTAACCATCTTAAACCACTTTCCTTATTTTAGGGCTAACCCACTTCTAACCACTTGTCAACTTAGTGATTTCTCCATTAACTTTATTATTTAAATAATTTATTTTGTATTCACTTTGAATTATAGTACACTCATCACTTCACTTTATTATTTAATTAAGTTCTTCTTTGCAACCAGTTTGACTACTTTGACCTTTTGGGGCTTCTAGATGACTCATGAGGGTTCTCCAACTTCACATGGCCATAACTCTCTAACTGTGAGGAGTTATGTGTCGTTCCACATACCACTGGAAATGGAATGACATGTAATATCCATATAGAATAGTATTACCTACAAATATATAAAAAATCATACCATTATCCATCAAACAAACTTGGGTCCATTACCCAAACCTATGTTCTCCAACTTCACATGACCATAACTCTCTAACCATGAGGAGTTATGTGATGTTCCACATACCACCGAAAATGAAATGAAATGTACTACCCATATAGAATAGTCTTACCTTAAAATATATTAAAATTCATACCATTATACATCAAACAAACTTGGGTACATTACCCAAACCTTTATGCTACAAGACTTTCTCCAAGGATTGACATCAATCTAAAATATCACTCTCCAATGGTTGAAATATATGACAACCAACAATCCATACCAACTGTCCATCAACCTAAGCCAAATGTCTCACAGATGTATGGTACATGTTGTTACAAATTCTTTGGTGCAGGTTGATTGGTATAGGTTTACACTAGTATATCTCACAATGATAGTGTGACAATGGTTCCATCATTCTAATTATATTTCAGGGTAGTTGGATGGGGCAATTACAGGTGGTTGTAGCCACCTCCCGGTTGTAGCTGGAGAACATAGGGGGTTGTAACCTTCTTTTAGTTGTAGCCAGAGAATTGGGGAGTTGGAGCTTCCATCATTTTGTATCCTGAGAAACTCGGGGGTTGGAGCCTCCTTCCAGTTGCAGCTGGAAAACAAAGGAAGTTGGTGCTTCCAATGAATGTAATTCTAAAATACATATAAGAAAAAACATTCCATGGTTTTCTCGTGCTTTGAGTTTCCATATAAAATACTGGTGTACTGTGTATGTGTGTGATTGCTCATTTGTTCATTATTTATTTACTTTGCAACTATTGGATGATAATGCTATTTTGATATAAAACTTGCATTTTATGGTGAAAAAGGATTAAATTTCTCTATTACTGATTCACCCCCTCTTAGTAATCCAACAATTGGTATCAGAGTCGGTTCCTTCAGAAAAAAATTTAACCAGTGGAAGGAGATAATGGATTATTCTAAGAATGGAGTACCAATGTTTAATGGTCAAAATGGTTTTAAGTATGAGATGTGGAGCAGAAGGATGAAATTATTTTTAGAGGCACATGAACGTTATATTAGGCTATCAGTTTTTATAGGATATGATAGTTCAAAACGGGCAAAGACTGCAGCCAAGAAGGAATTGAAGAAGAATAACAAAATAATAATGGATTTCATCTGGGAAGGATTACCTAATCGGGTAAGAGAAAAGGTTGGTAAATGTTCATCAGCCAAAGAACTTTGGGATAAGTTACATGACATATATTCTTCACCCATCGCAGATTCATAAAATGCCAAAGAAGATGTTGATATACATCAAGAAGAATTATGTTCACCATGTCAAACAGATTCACAAGATGAAGAGTACATAATCACTAGAGGTATGTTGTTTTTCTTTAATTGTGAAAAATGTGGACCTCTTGAAATAGAATGCCATGAAGAAAATGAAACAAAAAAACTAATTGAAAAGGAAGACAATTATGAAGAAGAATTGATTAGTGCTTTAGATGAAATAAGAGAAGAAAACAAGTCACTCAAGAAAGAATTGATGAAACAAAAGGAAAGTGTTCACATTTTTGAAGAATCCCAACAGGTCATCGAGAACTTAAGAACTCAGTGAGAAGAAGACAGGAAGATCGAAGAAAATATTGAATATCAAAAGCAGTATTTGGAATCCAACATAGAATAAAAAAAGGAAGAATAATAAATGAGAGAGAAGATATTGACAGTTCATCTTAAAGAAAGAACTAACGATCTAAACCAACTTGAGGCAGAGTTTGGTAAAGAAGAGAAAGTACTTGAAGAAGAAATAATCACATTAAAAATTTATCTTGAAGAAGCGAAAAGAAAATAAGAAGTCATGAAGTCTCAGATAATGAAGAAAGAAGAAGAGGTGGAGAAGCTTGAAGAAGAAGTTTTCACATTGAGAAGTAAAATCGTCAAGCTCAACAAGAAAGTTGAAGAGACAAATGCATCCACATCATTATAGAGAATGAAGAGAAACACTCTAGGTTGCTAGAAAAGAAGAATGAAGAAAATATAAAGCGTTATGTAGAAGTACTCAAAGGAAGGAATCATGGGCAACCAAAATCTAAGAAAAATATTGAAGATACATTTTCAAGAAGACCATCCATGTTCAGGCCACAAAGAAGCTTCAATCATGATCATGATCAGTCAAGGCAAAATTCAGAAGGACTACGACAAAAAGAAGATCATTCACTCCCACGTATGAAAATATATTTTATGGTCATTGTTTTTATTGTACTAACTTTGGACATAAGGTTGCAGATTGCAGGGATTATAAAAGAAATGTTCAAGAAAGAAATGCCTATGTGGCCCCATGTAACATTGAATGTTACAAATTTCATAACTATGGAAACATAGCTAGTGATTGTAGAAGCATGATCGATACTTTGTTAAGCCCTAATATTGGCTCATTACCCCTTAATTTAGGCATATTAAATTAGTAATATTATTTTATTTATGTCGGCTTTATTCCATTAGTTGTAATTATACCTCCTAGTCTCCTATGTATACCAAGGAGACATTTTCATTTGGAATCATCTTGGAATTGTACATTTATGTAGGCATAAGGAGGTTTTCCCCTCGAAGAGGCTTATTATATGAATTTCTCTCTTTTTCAAGGCATTGAGTACCTATTCTGAGGTTTTTATATGCTATATTCATATTTGGTTCTTAACATATGGTATCAGAGCTCAAGGTCTTGGGGTTTCGCTACTACATCTGCGACACCTTGGAATTTTTGCTATAATTTTTTTTCTATAATGTTTCAGAAGGAACAACTTGGAGAATATTTAGGAGACAGATCAAGGTACGTTGAGTTAAAATTTCATCTCCCGAGGCTTTATAATTTCGGAGATACAACTTGTGCAAGATAGGGTTCTGGAATCATCCTGAACTGAGTGATTGCGGAATTTTTGATATAACATTTTTTCTGTAATGTTTCAGACCCTAAAATATAGAGGATATTCACAGAAATTAGAAAGGTATCTGTGGTAAAAAGTTTAGCTTCTGGTTCGTCTTACATTTGTAGATACACCCTGTAGAAGATAGGGTATCTGACTAGTCCTATTGACTAGTATCAAGAAGGTGTTCAGGTAAAAAAATCGTAACTTATTCCTAGAGTATCCAAATTGAGTGAGACTGGTTGCATTGGATAGTGGACAGTTTGTATTATTTCTGGTACGAGTTTCCAAATTTATATCAATTATTTTGTGCGGGGCACGCTATACAAGTGACATCTCCTGGAAAGGCCAAAAATTAGCAAGTTGTGGGGAAGTTATCATAAATTCCACTTGGCACATCCAATTTTGATCAGACCTGTGGCATTGCAAAGAAGAAATATCAGAGAACTACAAAAAATTAATTTTCATACCTAGAAGGGCCGAAACATTGGAGATACAGCAGAATAAATATTGTCTAGCAGAACCACCTCAAAATCAAGGTTCAAAAGTGATACTTGGCCAACATGCCACCCAAAAAGGGAACTTATACACCAAAGAATCCTCCATATAATACTACATGGACTCTTGATGAAGGTGAAGAAATGCGTAGGGACATAAATGATTTACAAAAGAAGACAATAAGAAAATATGAAGTACAAGAGATGATGGAGGGTTTAAAAGGGGAGATCATGGAATGATTGAAAAATTTCATAATAGAGAGGACACTTGAAAGTGAAAATGTATCCCATGAAATTCATGATGAGGACATAAGGAAGGTGAATCAAGAATGGATAAATTTCAACTTTGGGTTGAAGACCAACCATGTTTCTAAGATCGATATGAGGAAGTTTGATGGCAAGGAACCAATCACATGGATATTTCAGATGGAGCAATTCTTTGATCTACATAATGTGCCACATACACAAAAGGTATGAATTGCTTCTTTATATTTAGAACCCAATCAATTTGTATGGTATTGATGGCTTTTTTCTCGCAAATCACTCGTCACTTGGACAATTTTCATGGAAGAAATGATAGAACACTATGAGGATACAAGGAGCAATACCTTCTTTAGCCAATTGATAAATCTCAAACAAAATGGTTCAGTTACAAAGCACATTGAGAACTTCCAAAGATTGAATATAAAGGTAACATATATTCCAGATGAGTACTTTATTGATGTATTCATAGGAACTTTAAAGGATAACATTCAACATGAGGTTCGCCTTTGGGAACCCAAATCATTGGAGAATGCATTTAAGGTGGCAAGAAATGTTGAAAGTAAAAGTATGTCTATGGCTACTAGAAGACCAACCTCAACCTACAAGGTTGACACCTCAACAATTGGAGGAAAGAAAAACAAAAGGTTTATGCTTTAATTGTGACAACAAGTACAGTAAGGGACATAAGTGTGGCGAGAAGAAATTATTCTACATAGATTGTGAAGAGGAAGAAG
>SNQJ01S0123167.1:6294-23121 GCA_010110895.2 Picea sitchensis | reverse complement strand
AAAACTGATGTTCAAAGGTTTGTGGCAGAATGTTTGGTTTGCCAACAAAATAAGGTGGAAACAATTAAGACCCCAGGTCTTTTACAACCATTAGCCATCCCAAGTCAGCATTGGGAGGAGGTTTCCATGGATTTAATCATAGGGTTACCAAAGTCTGAAGGAAAGAGTGTCATCATGGTGATTGTTAATAAACTAACCAAGTACGCACACTTTTGTGCACTCTCTCATCCCTTCAAAGCTAGTATAGTTGCCACCGCATTCATGGAGACATTTCAAAAGCTACATGGCAGCCCAAAGATTATTGTAAGTGACAGAGATCTCTTCTTCACTGGACATTTTTGGACAGAATTATTTTCTTGTTTGGGTACTCAATTGGCTCATAGCTCATCCTATCATCCTCAATCTGATGGAAAAATCGAGATAGTGAACAAATGTCTGGAAGGCTACCTTCGTTGCTTTGTCTCCGATAAACAAACACAAGGGTTCAAATGGTTACCCTTGGCAGAATGGTGGTATAACACTTCCTTTCATATTGCAAAAAAAATGACACCATTTATGGCACTCTATGGATACCACCCTCCTTCCATCACTTCTTCTCTAAAATAAAAATCTAAGGTTCAAGCAGTGGAAGATCACATCGAGCATCAACAACAAGTTATCTAAATCTTAAAGGACAACCTGACCATGGAACAAAATCACATGAAACAACAAGCAGATCAACATCGTAGTGAAATAAGTTTTGAAGTAGGGGATTGGGTGTTTTTAAGACTACAACCATACAAACATATGTCCCTCAAGAAAGCCAAAAAGGATAATAAATTATCACCAAA
Organism: Picea sitchensis; assembly: GCA_010110895.2. Classification (NCBI taxonomy): domain Eukaryota; kingdom Viridiplantae; phylum Streptophyta; class Pinopsida; order Pinales; family Pinaceae; genus Picea; species Picea sitchensis. The sequence goes on along the minus strand of SNQJ01S0123167.1, from coordinate 22,291 downwards.
GTACTATGTCCCTTATAAGGTGTTGCAAAAGATTGGTACTATGGCATACAAATTGGAGTTTCCTGCATCTTCACGAGTACACACAGTTTTCCATGTTTCATGCTTAAACAAGGTTATAGGCGACAAGATCCTAGTTCAAACTATATTTCCAGAACTCGATGAGGAAGGAAAAATCATAATTGATCCTGAAGCCATCACTGACACAAGAGTTTGCCAGCTGAGGAATAGATCCATTTCAGAGTATCTCATCAAATGGAGGAAACTATCGGCTGAAGATTCCACTTGGGAAGATGAGTCTTTTATACAGAAGAATCCAGAGTTACTCAAGCGTTGCAAACGACACTTGTCTCAATGGGAGGAGCATGTTAATCCCTAATATTGGCTCATTACCCCTTAATTGGGGCATATTACATTAGTAATGTTATTTTATTTATGCCAGCTTTATTCCATTAGTTGTAATTATACCTCCTAGTATCCTATATATACCAAGGAGACATTTTCATTTGGAATCATCTTGGAATTTTACATTTATGTGAACATAAGGAGGTTGCCCCCTCGAAGAGCCTTATTATCTGAATTTCTCTCTTTTTGAAGGTGATGAGTACTTATTCTGAGGTTTTTCTATGCTATATTGATATTTGTTTCTTAACATACTTCCATGAAAGAGAACACTGATATCGGATATACGAAAGTATGGATAAGAAAACAAGAAGAACAGGTGAAGAAAGACCAGGTCCTAGAGATCGCAAGATTGGCAATAAAACGAGATGAAGAAAATTCCACATAGAAAAATAAAGATGTTAGATACATAAAGGTTTGGAAAACAACTGAAAGAAAAGAAGGATAGGTAAATAAGGAACAGGTTCAAGAGATTGTACTTTCAGGCATTGTAGTGAAAGATGAATGCATAGACATCAAGAAATAATTTAGAGCTTAGAGAGATGATGAATCTACAAATGAAGATGATGATGAATACACATTAGAAAAAGAATTGTTCTAAGCCATCTGTCTTAGAGACTCCCAGGTAGCATGAATATTATACAGGGGGAGTTTATGCGATAGCTGTGACAGACCAAAGAACCATCCTTCTAGCAACTTACATAGTTTAAATAGATAGATCAAGAGAAATCAGTTAGCATAAGTACAATTAGTTGTGGTAGTGAATACTTCATGAGAGTACAGTGTTAAATGGGTCAACATTATGGACAATGTGCAATAGAGTGTTGAATAGTATGGATAGACATGGATTCATAAGAACACTCAGCAGGTTTGGACAGATATATGATAGTGGACGAGAGCATGGATTCATAGATTGGTTCAGAGAGTGGTTCAGAGACAAACAAACATTATCATAATGAATGATAAGTACACATGAAATGGCTCAAACAATGCTAATGGATTCAAAATTGACATATATTTTTTGGACACATGCAGTGCATATAACAGTTCACATTCAAAATAGAGTAATGCTCAGAAACAATATTGACAAAACTTCCTACGAGCTATGGAAAGGAAGACCAACAAATGTGAAAAACTTCAGAGTATTTGGAAGCAAATGCTACATCAAAAGAGAAGATGGAAAAATGGGAAAGTTTGAATCTCGCGTGGACAAATGAGTACTTGTTGGTTACTCAAGTACAAGGAAAGCATACAAGTGTTACAATCTGAGGTTGAACAAAGTTGTGGAAAGCATCAATGTAATAATTGATGAAACAGCTGGACAAGAATTAAAGGAAGAAGAAAATGAATCAATGGAACAACTTTACGAAGAAGAATCATAAGATGAAGAAGAAGTCTACATCGACCAATCAGAAGGATTTTAGTTGTCATAGAACACATATTACGTGTGCAAATTGAAGAAGGCATTGTCTTGTCTAAAACAGGCTCCTAGAGCATGGTACTCTAGACTGGATAAATATCTACAACATGCAGGGTTCAGAAAAGGAAGTGCAGACAATAACCTCTACATCAAGGTAACTCAAGATATTATTTTTTGAATTTTATGTTGATGATATTTTTTTTGGAAGCAATGATGACAGGTTAAGCCATAAATTTGCAAAGGATATGCAGAATGAATTTGAAATGTCATTACTCAGAGAATTATCATTTTGTTCAGAAATAATCGGAAGAACCACAATATTATCTATTTATTTTCTACATTTTGGATCCACAACATGATCCATCTTTAGGACATAAGAGACTGAGGAAAAATACAAGAGAGGAACCATAATAAATACTAAGGTGGAGTGGAGGAAACCTAAAATGTCGGCTCAATGAAAACCCTAGGGTTTACTACAATTTTTTTATAATAAAATCTATATTATATACTCCGAAATGTCGACAAGAAATAGATAATACTATGGTTGTTCTGATTATTTCTGAACAAAACTCCCACCACATAAACCTAAACTATAATATTACGTCCATGTACAGAAGGGATATTCTGGATGAAGTTTGTGAACTTGAGAAGCTCAGAGTAAAAATCAAGAGAAGGGAAACAAACTTAGATTTCCTGAAACGCTGCAGAGATGACAACGTCTTACCTAAATTTGCATGAATTGAGCATAAAATCAAGGGAAAATGGAATAAAACTGCCTTCTGCGCATTAGGCAAATCTATAGTTAGGGGAGAAATTAGGAAGAACAGATGCACGCTAGACTCCTTGTCTAAAAAAACCCTCCAAGTCCACTTGAAGCTTACTCATGCCATACACTCGGGACTGTGGAAAACTGTGGACGTGCTAGCTACTTTGAAGCATGAAAATGCTGATAGAACAACTCACACTAGGAAAGGTATTAAATTTGAATGACTACTCAACATAAATGATAATGCATATAACAACAACATGAATAAATTCGTGAACCTTTCCTCCCACAAACTGATCCATTCCAAACTAATCGTGCTCGAAAGAGGTTTAAATTTCACAGTCTCCCCCTCCTCCATCCTAGTCGATAACCTCATTTGATGCATAGAAGACAACTTTAATACCTTAGAAGATGAAGATAAGGACCCAATTAGACAGGACTGTGCAATTATCCTCAGAAAATCGAAACCTCCAAGAAGAAACATTAGTAGAGAAGAATGCCTAGCATTAAAAAACCTCTAAAACAACACAAACTTAGTAATTCTCAGAGCCAACAAGGGTGGCACCACAGTTATCATGAATCAATAAGATTACATCAAAAAAAGGATCGAACACCTATCATGTGGTAGTTATAGAAAGATCTCGAATAAACCCATTAAAAACATCACAAGGGAAGTAAAGAAAACCATCAACAACTCTAGCTTAGACGAGAGGATGAAGAAGAGATTGTTTCCCAACACCGAGATCACCCCGATAATTTATGGTCTACCAAAAATCCACAAAGAAGGAACTCCTCTCAGAGCTATAATTAATACAATAGGATCACCCACCTATGAGCTTGCCAAATATGTCGCGAAAGTTTTAGGCCCCTTAGTAGGTCATATAGATTCCTTCATAAAAGACTCAAATGATTTCATTAATATTATTAAGAATGAAAAAAGGAAGTTGAATGAAACCCTCATTAGCTTTGATGTTGTCTCTCTATTCACAAAGATCCCTCTTAACGGAGCAATCATGGTTGTCAAATAAGTAGTTGATCCTGAAACAATGAAACTAGATAAGGTATGTCTTCGTTCCACATTCTTCATCTATCAAGGAGAATTTTATGAACAAACTAGTGGCGTAGCAATGGGCTCTCCACTTTCCCCCATAGTTGCCAACCTTTGCATGTAAAACTTTGAGAAGAAAGCCTTAGATTCTTATCCCTTGAAACCACTAAGATGGAAACGTTATGTTGATGATACTAATGTACTCTGGCTCCATGGGAAAGAAGAGATAGATAAATTCTTTCAGCATCTTAATAATCTATCCGAAGACATTAAATTCATAATAGAACTCGAATATAATGGTAGCATCCCATTCCTAGACATACTAATCAACATGAAAGAAGACGGGAAAATTGGACATTCAGTCTATAGAAAAGCAACCCACATCGAAAACTACCTTCACGCCAGTTCCCATCATCACCCCAACCAAAAATTAGGAATTCTTAACACCTTATCCACAAGATCCATAATAATTTCAGATAAAGAACACCTAGAACAAGAGAAAAATCACCTTCACAAAGTTTTCAATTCACTTTGTTTTTAACAATATAATATAGATTTTATTATAAAAAAATTGTAGTAAACCCTAGGGTTTTCACTGAGACGAAATTTTAGGTTTCCTCCACTCCAACTTAGTATTTATTAGGGTTACTCTCTTGTATTTTTCCTCAGGCTCTTATGTCCTGAAGATGGATCTTGTTGTGGATCCGAAACGTCGACAAGGAATAGATAATATTGTGGTTCTTCCGATTATTTCTGAACAAAAATCCCACCATAGAAACCTAAACTATCAAACTATCCTTTTTATGGGTCTTCAGAAACGTCAAAACAACCAAGGAATTTTTATTTCTCAAACTAAGTATATCAGAGAAAAGCTAGAGAGGTTCAGAATGGAATATTGCAAACCAGTTACCACTCCTATGCAAACCAATTGCAAGTTTAGCAAAGATGATGATTCAAAGTATACAAATCAGATTAATATAGGTCAATGATTGGTAACTTACTATATGTGACAACATCTAGACCATATGTAATGCAGGAAGTTGGACATGTGTCACGATTTCAAGAAACACCAAAGGAATCACATGTCTTAGCAGTTAAGAGGATTTTCAAATATCTCAAAATAATAGAAGAGTTTGGATTATGGTATCCAAAAGGAAAGGATCTATCACATATTTCCTACATAGATGAAGATTGTGCAAGTTGCATTGATGACCGACGAAGCACCAGTGGAGAAATGTTTTACTTGGGTGAATGTTTAGTATATTGGCTAAGAAAGAAATAATCATCAGTATATTTATCTACAACTGAAGTAGAGTATATTGCAGCAGTAGGATGTTGTACATATGTTCTATGGATTAAACAAACTTTTACAGATATACAGGTTGAGTATGATGAGCCCATTCCAATCTATTGTGATAATACAAGCGCCATCAATATCTTAAAGAACCTCGTGATGCACTCCAAGACGAAGAACATTCCAATCAAGTATCACTTTCTATGGGAACATGTTGTAAAGAAAAACATCAGAGTTGAATATGTTGGCACAAAAGAACAAGTGGCATACATGTTTACAAAACCGCTTCCACGGGAAGCCTTTGAGTATCTTCGCCAGAGACTCAGAGTAATTTCTACTCCAAAATGAATTATTTTGAATGCTTATCTTATATGTCTTAGATTTACATGAGGAAGAACCATAACGAGGACATTTCAGGTCAGAAGATCAATTTCGGGAAGAGTTCAGTCAGTGGGAGTATCCCCAAGGACAGTTCAGTTAGGGGGAGCAACCTCAGATGGAAATATACCTTTTCCATTGATGACAAAGGGGGGAGATATTTATCAGATGCATAGCACAAAGGCATGGTTCCATGGGGAGTGATCGTCATAGGAAGAGCATGAGTGATATGAATTCAATATTTCATGACATGACTTCGGTACTGCAACAAAGTGTTGCCATCAATTCCAAAGGTGGGTATTGTTGATTAATTGGGTTGGTTGTCATTGACATCAACCCTTGAAGAAAGTTCAATAGCAAATTTCAGTAGCACAAAGGTTTGGGTAATGGATCCTAGTTTGTTTGATGGATAATGATATGAGTTTTGATATATTTTTAGGAAATACTATTCTAGCTGGATAGTACATGTCATGCCATTTCCATTCGTATGTGGAACGTCACATAATTCCTCACAGTTAGAGAGTTATGGCCATGTGAAGTTGGAGAACCCTCATGAGTCATATAGAAGCCCCAAAAGGTCAACGTAGTCAAAGTGGTTGCAAAGAAAAAATTAATTAAATAATAAAGTGAAGTGATGAGTGTACTATAAGTCTAAGTGGATACAAAATAAATTATTTAATTAATAAAGTTAATGGAGAAATTACTAAGTGGACAAGTGGTTAGAAGTGGGTTAGCCCTAAAATAAGGAAAGTGGGTTAAGATGGTTAGAAGGTAACCCCTTGAGGAAGATACATAAAAGTATAAATAAGAGGCAAGGGTCTCTCATTCAAATCACACTTGAATATAATTGAATATCTATTTTTGTGAAAGGTTATTTGGGCAGGTATTATCGATAGAGAAAAATTGTAGCAGAAAAAGTGTGACAAAAAGTGTGGCAGGAAAAGTGCAATAGGAAAAGTGCGGCAGAAAGAATGTGGCAAAAAAATTGCAGTAGAAAAATGCGGCAAGAAAAGTGCGGTAGGAAAACCGTGGCAGAAAAAGTGCGGCACGAAAACTGCGGAAGAAAAAGTGAGGCAAAAAAAGTGTGGCAGAAAAATCGCTGCAGGAAAAGTGAGATAGGAAAAGTGCAGCAGAAAAAACGTAGCAGAAAACGTGCAGCAGAAAAACCGCGGCAGTGGATTCGTGATAGCAAAACCATGACAACGGAACGTTATAAGAAGAAAAAAAGGTATTTTTATCATATGTGTAGTGTTGAATTTATGAATCAAGTTGAGGGTTTTCCTTGTAAATATGTTGGATGCCCTCTTGGGAGTTTATGGCTTGTTGTAGAGTTGATCTGAGGCAGATCTACTGAAGTTTAATATTGGTTCATGTTTGAGGGATTTTGGTTGAGGTATGTTTCTGAATTTATTGGTAAAAATAGAGGTGATATAACAATGAGTTTCTAGCACATGGTTTGAGGTACAGACTTGTGGTATAGTTTTTGAGGTATATGTGATCAGATCGGATTTGGATGATGAAATTGGTGAGGGATTTTGGTTGAGGTACATGTTGGGTACATGGTTGAGACAAGTAGTTGATGAGTTGGCACATACATGAGGTGTATAGTTGATGATGTTGGTACATTTTGATTAGTCATAGTTGATGTGTAGTTGATGCATGATTGGTACATACTTGGTACATGGTTGGAGGTACTTGTTAGTAGTATTATTGGCACATGGTTTATGGATGATGTAGCATAATTGTCTGGGTATATTATTAGAATCACATATTGATCTTGGTGATGATTATGAGTTGTTGTGATATGCTTGGTTGATGCACATCTTGGTGATATTTTTCATATGGTTGAGATTTGTCTTGGTGATTGATCTTGGTGAGTAGATCTGATTTGTTTGATAAGATTGATGAGACAGGTTGTTGTGATAGGTTTTTTTTGGACAGGTTGTTGTCATATGCTTGGTTGATGCACATCTTGGTGATATTGTGCATATGGTTGAGAGTTGTCTTGGTGATTGATCTTGGTGAGTAGATATGATTTGGTTGATAAGATTGATGAGACAAGTTGTCGTGATAGGTTTTTTTTGGGCAAGTTGTTGTGACAGGTTATTTGTACATGTTAGGTGCATGGTTGATGCATTTGTTTATGGTACATGTTGAGGTATAGGTTTATGTATGGTACATGTTGGCACAAGTTATTGGTACATGTTGTTACAGGTTGTTTTGTGCAAGTTGATTGGTACAGGTTTACATCAGTATATCTCACAGTGATAGTGTGACAGTGGTTCCATCATTCTACTTATATTTCATGGTGGTTGGATGTGGAAAGGATAGGTGGTTGTAGCCACCTTCTAGTTGTAGCCATAGAACATAGGGGGTTGTATCTAGAGAACATAGGGGGTTGTAGCTTCCTTCTAGTTGTAGTTAGAGAATTGGGGAGTTCGAGCTTCCCTCGGGTTTTAGCCTGAGAAACTAGGGGGTTGGAGCCTCCTTCCAGTTGTAGCTGGAAAACAAAGGAAGTTTGTGCTTCTAATGAATGTAATTCTTAAAGACATATAAGAAAAAACATTTTGTGGTTTTTTCCCTCTTTGGGTTTCCACGTAAAACACCGGTGTAATGTGTATGTGTGTGATTTCTCATTTGTTCATTGTTTATTTACTTTGCAACTATTGGATGAGAATGCTACTTTGATATTGTTATCACACTAAGTTTCCTTGGGTCTTGTATCCCTTAGGTTTAATTTTTATCCTTTAGACTTCAAATTTGCTTTATTTTTCTTTGTGTGATTTGCTTTGGTTAACTTGAACAAATAAAGACTTGGGTTTTGGCTCATTTTTGGCCCTCACATAGATTTTAAGCCTAGGTTCATTTTATGGCTTATGGTTTTAAATCACCTCATGACTTGACACCAATTATAACCTATCCCACGACCTTCATGACTTGACATGTCACTCTTTCCACTCATAGCTTTTATCCTTTCCATGTTGCCCCTATGTGCGATTAAAGGTGGGTGAAATCATTATTTTTGAAAAAAAGGGCATTGCCAACTCACTAGGAGTTTCCATAGTGCACTCCTTGTCCTTTGTTCCTTGACATGATTCATCATTATTCAATGAGGTCATGATCTACCTTGTTTTTAGCACCATGGTTCGTTAAAGATGGATATTAATATTTGGTTTTTAATGAGTCTGATAATGGTTTTGAATATTTGAATTTTCTCAAAATCGATGCTGCTGAAACCGCTAGTTCAGAGAAGTTGCAGGCAGTGCTATGGGATCAATTGCTAAGGTTGATTTGGAAGCTAAGGTGGTCTTGGTGGTTTCCTAACTGGTTGTAGAGCCTCAAATTGTCAATTACTCCTCCAGGTATTTTGTGATCTCCCTCCATTGCATAGAAAATTATTGGGATATCTATTTCCTGAGTTTTGGTAGCAACCGATGCTGAAAATCACTCCCTCCTTCATCCCTTTGCATCCATAATTTCCCTCTCACAGACTTGCAACCATTGTCACATGTTTTTCATCTATCAAAGATTCCAATTCATTCTGCTCCTGAGTTTTGAGTGCTCGTGAAAACATCTGTTCCTTGTGTGCTCATTACACTATTGAAAAACAATGCTAAAACCTCGCTACATTTCCCATGTTTTCCCTACACTGTATTTTATTTGGATTGGAGTGTTACTTTCCGGTATTCAAAGACCCCTACAACAATTTTTAATTTCAGTATATCATCACTCTTCATCTTGAGATCTACATATATTAAGGGGAGGGAAAATTGCACTTCCTACCTTTTAAAAGCCATCAAAACAATGTTTTGTCAAAACAAGGTGAGTTAGAGGAGAGTATTAGGAGAGAGAATCCATTTTTCACTCTCATTTTCTCATTGAATTCTGCCTCTGATTGCTCCCTTATCCTTCACTATACCATATCCTTTGATCCCTTGTATTTACTCATTTAGAATCCTTAGAAGAAGAAATCTCACAAGGGAGGAACTGTGGTCAGAACTGAACCCTTAGACATGCACCTATTTGATGCAGAGCCAATGGTTAGAGAATTTTTTCAAAGGGTGGGTTACCTCTCTTTTTTCCAAAACATGCAGAGGGGACATCTTGAAGTGGCAAGGAAATTTTCCGTCGATTTTGATGGCCTGAAGACTAAGGTAGGAGACCTTGAGTTTGAGGTGTCTGAAGCCTCTATTGCAGCAACCATAAGGATTCCTAATACTGGTGAGAGATGGTTTAAATCCATGACTTTAAATTATTCCTTCTTAAAGGACTTCCTTAAACCAGATCATCAGACGGACAATTTGTCTAAGGGAGTGCCTAGAAGCCATCTAGTTGAGGATTTTGACAAAATGTTGAAGACCATCCAGAGATGCCTTACATGTGAGGGAAGGTTTAATATGTTATACCAGTACCATATAAGGATTTTGCTTCATTTAACTGGTAAAGAAGCAATGAATATCCCTTTCTATATTTTGAGGAGCATGGGGAAGATGTCTAATAGAGTCCAGGAAAAGTCCAAGGCTGTGGACAGTAGTGTCTTTCACTCTGGATTGAACAAGATATTAGTGATGGAAGAATTGAAGAAGAGGAATATTCCTTGGGAACAATTCATTTTTTATGCTCACATGAAAATGAACATAGCTTCAACTACTCAGTCAAGGATGCAAATTCCTTTTCCATCTACTAGTGATGTTGCAGCAGGAACAAGGAGGAAAAGAAAGAGAAAATCCCCTACTCAAGACCAAGAAGTCATCAAGGAAATTGAAGAAATGGAGAGGGAGGTTTATCATTATCCACATAGATAATTTTAACCCCCTATGACACTTGAATTGGAAGAAGTCCCTTCATCCCCCAAGGTCACAACCAAGAAGGGAAGAAACTTGCATTTCTCTTCACCTAGTCTAGCAGCTAGCATAAAAGTCAGGAATCTTTTTACCAGATCATCATCTCTCAAGGAGGTTGTTGAAGCACAAGTCCTACCCAAGGTTTCAATTCTAAAGAAAAAGAAAGATAAGGGAAAAGGCATTGAGAATCCTATTGAGGTGATAGAGAGACCCCCTGTGCAGTAGAAAGATGAAGGCGAATCCATGAATAAGCCTATTGAGGTTATCAACCTCAACACTCCACCTAGAAATCACACTTTCAAAAGACTTATTAGACAACCTAGGGAGGCTAGGAAGGAGGTTGCTCATTTGAAAGCAGAAGGTTTGGAAGAAAGAAAAAATATAAAGGAGCTAATGGTTAATTACAACAACACCCTTGATCTGGAAAAATTTGAGATAGAAGAGCCCTGCCTCTCCATAAGAAACTAAATAACCTCTACAGGCTAAACAGAGGATTTCAATCTCAAAATAAAAAGATCGAGGAAAAATTGAAACACTTCAATGATGAATTGTCCTAGAGGAATTTGAATGTTTTGGTAGAAGATGCAATTGAAAGAGAGGAACCAGTAATGAAGAAGAGCTCACTTGCAGTCAAGAAGACTATCCCTGCAAAGGAAAAACATGCTGCTATGTTAGAAGGAAGCTCTCCTTCAACAAGGAGGAGTGGTAGGTTGATGAAATAGTTGAGGGATATAAGCTCCATTTTTTAGGGTGGTCTCTTTTTGCAAGAGTAAGTGAAAAAGGAGGTATAAGTTTTTCCATCTATACAAGCATCTACAGGCTTCTAACCTATCAACTCAAAGTTTTTTGTTCTTTCCAAAGGAGTAGTCTCATCATATAGAATGACCATAGACATTCCGTAGCGCCATGACACTACATAATCGTCAATATATCATGTCCTGCCATTCTACTACCTAAAGTGCTACAAAATCTCCTAGCCTAGGTACAAAGTAGCACTACCATTTTTGCAGAACGCTACCAAATTTCCTAAACTGAACTTAATGACGAAGCTACAAATTCCACAGGACTGTGTCACAGTGGTGCTACCAAATCCACATATTTGTTTTGATGATGGGTGCTACCAATTCTGCAGGACCATTTCAGCGATGGCACTACAAATTCCACATAGGCTTTTTGAGGTGTGGAGATACTGAATTCATAGAGGCTAATTCAAAATGGACGCTATGGAAACTGCAGGTCTGTTTTTTATCGGTGGTATGAAATGTACAGAGTATTTTGCAAGTATGCTACATAAACTCACTACCTAGCGCACTACTGAATGGCGCTACGAACTGGCACCTGGAGTCAAGGAGTTTGAATTCATCACTCTTTTGGGTGGCTAATGATGTGGATAAGAGAGAGGATCATAGGTGGCAGCATGGTGACAACTTACAACCCCTGGAGGACACTTGGTATGGAAATGAATGCACATCAAGGGAGACAATGACATTTAAATCTTGTTGGATTGGTTGCCAACATGTTTCCTTTTTTTATAGCAGTTTGTTAAATAGCTGTTAGCACAGGTGTTAGATTGTTAACTATTTTTGGAGAATCCTATGGGAGGAAGTCCATATCGCACCTCTAGCTGGTGCCTTTTCCTTTTGTTGTAAATACATACTCCAAAGGATTTATAAGTTTCGAATGGTTGAGATGGGATCCCTTATTGTAATATTTTTGACTAAGGAGACTGGTTCTCTGGTTATGTACCGGACTTAAGAATTTTTTATTAATATAATTTAGTTTCTCTTATTCCATATTTTTTCCTCTTATGCTGAAGTTTTCATGATTGAATGATTCACATGAGATTGTTATGGTTGTATTATGATGAATGTTTGACTATAGTACTTCTATGATTTTCTTCAATGTTCTTTAAACTTTGAAATCAAGAATATATTATGTTTGCATTTTTCCTCCTTAGGCTACTTGAAGACCTGATGTCAATAGAAGACCTCTACATTTTCCTCACCAAAGTCTTCCTTCTATTCACTTTTACTCCCATTCACTGATTGAAGTTGATCAATACCTCAATTGATTATGCATGCTAGCCCATATTTCTGAGTAATAACATTATTATCCCGAGTTTGGTCCATTTGACCTTTTAAACACTCATATACATTTACACATAATTTGATGGGTACTGGACCTATCCTCTCTGCAATCCGAGGGTGATTCCTAGTGCTAACATTCTTGGCATCGTTTCCAGAGAACGAATTGAAGACATTTCCCTAGGATTGAATGACAAAGATTACTGATTGTGAAGGTGCATTAGAATTCAATACATTGAATATTGCAGCTTTCCCCTGGCGACTCCATTATTTAAGTTGTGGCTCCTAAAGGCATACACATGAGGTCATCTCCACAACTAACTTTGGCTACACATGAAGCTGACCCAGAGAAGTTAATCAAGAAGGGAAAAGCTTCTCAAGAAATTTTTTATGCTATTGTATCAGGTACTTCTGGTCAGTTGCCCAATTCCTTTCTCAATACACCAGTTGTTATATCAAGTATTCCTCCTTTACCTTCTGCTAAAGTTTCTAAGAATTTGTATTTTGAAAGTTTTCCTGTTGAATACTCCTCTTTTGACCTAGAATTGAAAGAATAAAATTTTGAAATCCTTTCCTCTCTTGATATTTTGAAGTGGTTTAGACTTGAGTCTCTTGAAGATTTTCCTACCTTATTTTTTTCTACTCCTCCTCCTATCAAAATTTCTGTACCCAAAGAGGAGGAAACCTCATCTCCCTTGAAGCCTATACCATCTTCTTCCAAGACTCATCCTTCTGCTATGAAAACTGAAATCCATCCTTCCTACATTTCTTTTTCTCCTAAGCTGCACATAGTCAAATCTCCTTCTCCTCCTTGTTCTCCTACAATTCAAAATCCAATGGCAGGTGCTAATGCTCCTAGAAATTTGATGGATACTGTTGATTAAGGTTGTTTTTCATTGATGTCAACCCTTGAAGAAAGCCCCGCAACACAAAGGTTTGGGTAATGGACCCAATATTATTTGATGTAAATATGACTCATTATTTTCTTATCATTGTTGATAAGAATTAAATATTGATCAACTCCAAAGTGGTCACCTTATGGTGAAAGCCCTCACGGGAAGACGTTTTGTGGAGTAAGAGAACCCATGCTTAATTGTGGAATAATGAGATTAAGGATAATGAATTTGTTATTTAAAATATACTACATGGATAGTTCTTGTCGTTCCATTTCCGGTGGTATGTGTAACGTCACATAACTCCTCACGGTTAGAGAGTTATGGCCATGAGAAGTTGGAGACCCCAGGTTTGGGTAATGGACCCAAGTTTGTTTGATGGATAATAGTATGAGTTATGATATATTTTCAAACAATACTATTCTATATGGACAGTACATGTCATTCCATTTTTGGTGGTATGTGGAACTTCACATAACTCCTCACAGTTTGAGAGTTATGGCCTTATGAAGTTGGAGGAACCTCATATGTCATCTAGAAGCCCCAAAAGGTCAAAGTAGTCAAAGTGGTTTAAGAGATTTTAAATAAAGTGAAGTAATGAGTGTATTATAATTCAAATTGAATACAAAATAAATTTAATGGATAAATTAGAAGTGGGTTAACCCTAAAATAAGGAAAGTGGGGACAAGTGACCTAGAAGATGTTTTTAAGGAGGCTACTTGGAGAGTATAAATAAGAGGAAAGGCTCTCTCATTTTAAACACACTTGAGCATATTGAATATCTATAGGTGTCTGAGTTAACCAAGGATATATAATATGAAATTATGAGGGAAGGTGAAGAAAAGAAGGCCAAAATGAAAGGAATGATAAATTCTTTTGATGGTGCTTTCTAAGGTATGTTATTTACAGGTCATCTCGCCATTTTCTCTATAAATTTGTTTCTATAATGATTCAAACCATGAAATTTCTATTCCATTGAGAAAACATGTCCAAGTATCTGTGGTAAAAAATTCAGCATGTGGGTCATTGTATTTTTGGATTTACACTCCGTTGCAAATAGGGTTTGTGGCTAGTCCTGAAACTAGTGAAAAACAGGTGTTTCGGGTAAAAACGTCATAACTTATTCATAACAGATCCAAATTCAGTGAAAAAAATTTTGTTGGTTAAGGTACATTTTTTAGTATTCTTTGTAAAAGTTTCATATCAATTCAACAAATATTCTGTGCGGGGCACTCTCTACAAGGTCACTCTCTAGAATAAGCCATAATTCAGCAAGGTATGCCATTTTTTCTATAACTCCTTTTATGAGAGGTTCCAAGTAGTGACACCTGGAGGAATTGTATAAACCACACTGAATAACATTGTGTATCAGTTTACGATCTTTATACATTACAGGTACAAAGTTATGATTACTTCAAGTTAGGGTTGTTGACTAATCCAAAACTAGGCATGTGAGACTAAATAAAAGTTTGATGAAAATGCTAGTCTCTTGTTGTTGAAGTTAAGGAAAGTTTGCAAGAATGTGATCATATACACTAGGTCTATTACAGAGCTACAAATCATATTTGGAGGATGAAATTGATGAGTGCTTTTGGTTGAGGTACATGTTGAGTACATGGTTGAGACAAGTAGTTGATGAGTTAGCACATACATGAGGTATATAGTTGATGATGTTGGTACATATTGATGAGTCATAGTTGATGAGTAGTTGACACATGTTTGGTACATACTTGTTACATGGTTGGATGCACTTGTTTATGGTATAGGTTGATTACAGGTTATTTGGTACAGGTTGGTGCATGGTTGATGCACTTGTTTATGGTACAGGTTGATTATAGGTTGAGGTACAGTTTGATGGATGGTTCAAATTTATTGGTACATGTTTACAACAATATATCTCAAAGTGACAAGATGACATTGGTTCCATCATTCTACTTCTACTTCAGGGTGGCAGGACGGGGCAAGGATAGGTGGTTGTAGCCACCTTCCGGTTGTAGCCAGAGAACATAGGGGGTTGTAGCTAGATAATTGGGGAGTTGGAGCTTCCCTCAGGTTGTATCCTAAGAAACTAGGGGGTTGGAGCCTCCTTCTAGTTGCAGCTAGAAAACAAAGGAAGTTGGTGCTTCCAATGAATGCAATTCTTCAAGACATATAAGAAAAATCATTCCGTGGTTTTCTGCCGATTTGGGTTTCCACGTAAAACACTGGTGTACTGAGTATGTGTATGTTTGTTCATTTTTTCATTGCTTATTTACTCTGCAGTTATTGGATGATAATGCTTCATTGATATAACACTTGGATTATATGGTTAAAAAGGATCTAATTGCTCTATTACTGATTCACCCCCCCCCCTCTTAGTAATCCAACAATTGGTATTAGATTAGGTTCCTTCAGAAATTAGTTTAACCATTGAAAGGTAGATCATGGAGAGTACCAACTCATATAAAAATGGAATACCATAGTTTGATGGACAAAAGTATGCGTTTTGGAGCATAAGGATGATGACATATATACAAGCACAGGGATTTCAAGTTTGCAAATCAATTGTAGATGGATACACAATACCATCAGTTCCACCAAAAAATGACAAAGAAGTAAAAGTTGGTGAGAATAATTCCAAAGCCACAAATGCACTTTTGAATGGTCTCAAGGATACTTTATTCACCAAAGTTGCACACTGTAAATCTGCTAAAGAGATTTGGGACAAGCTTCAAAATATTTATGAAGGAGATACAAAAGTCAAAGCATCAAAGCTTCAGAGTTACAGAGGTCAGTTCGAACAACTAAAAATGAAGGAAGATGAAGATATCACAACCTACTTCTTACGAGTCGATGAAACAGTGAATGCAATCATAGGATTGGGAGAAGAAA
>SNQJ01S0123166.1:0-26658 GCA_010110895.2 Picea sitchensis | reverse complement strand
GGAGGCTGGTCCTGCTGGCAGGACAAATCTGGCTGAGAAGAAGAAGATGGGTCCTCCAAGACCATGCTCAAGTCGCTCCTGCTCTCGTACTCCATGTCTAGGACCATGTGGACCTCGAGACATGATCTCCTAGTTATCCCTAGATATCGGGGATAACAAGCCCAACAAGTTATACTATTAAAATCTCCCATAAGAAGAATAACCTATTTGTCTAACCTCTTTGTCTTTAAGGGTGTTAGTATCATTCTCCATGTTAATAAAATGGAAACCAATTAGAATAATTGATATGCCACAAATAAGGGAAGCATATACCAACTAAACAAGAACATTAGCAAGTACAAAATTTGGTTGCAAAATATTATAGTATATTCATTTATAGAAAATCTTATAAATAAATATTAATCAAAAAATTTAATAATTTCAAAAACTATCAAAACCAAACAAAAGGTGGCTAGCTAACTATTGAATGTTTATTTATCTTAATAAATTCTCAATTGATAAGTTATTTTTAGGAAAATAAAGGCTCTACTAATAATATATTCTAGTCTTATTATTCCTCCCAATTTACAAAGAAATCATCATCACTTTCTTTCCAATCAAAACCAAACAAACAAAAGGTGGCTAGCTAACTATTGAATGCTTATTTATCTTAATAAATTCTCTTCTCAACTGATAAGTTATTTTTAGGAAAATAAAGACTCCACTAATAATATACTCTAGTCTTATTATTCCTCCCAATTTACAAAGAAATCATCATCACTTTCTTCCTAATCAAAACCAAACCAAAAACAAAAAGTGGTTAACTAACTATTGAATGTTTATTTATCTTAATAAATTCTCAACTGATAAATTAGTTTTAGGAAAATAAAGACTCCACTAATAATATACTTTAGTTTTATTATTCCTCCCAATTTACAAAGAAATCATCATCACGTTCTTCCCAATTTATAAAATTTCATACTATTCAATTTGACAAAGCAACCAAACTCCTACTTAAAATTAGGTTTTAGATTAGTTTGAATTTAGCCTTACATATCTTGACAAATGTAAGTGAATATGGTTAAACTAATTCACTTTGAGAAAAATTAGGAATTAGATTAGTTTGAATTTATCCTTACATATCTTGCCAAATGTAAGTGAATATGGTTGAACTAATTCACTTTGAAATATGGTTTCACTTTGAGAAAAATTAGGAACTAGATTAGTTTGAATTTATCCTTAGATATATTGCCAAATGTAAATGAATATGGTTGAACTAATTCACTTTGAAAAAAAAATTGTATAGTAAAAAATAATAAAGAGTAAATGAGGAGTTCTATAAAGGTGTTTCCCTCTAGAAAACTTAGAGGATAGGGATTTAGAGCACAATGTCTAGTTCCACTCTCTATTGTCTATTATTAGTGAATTTCAACTTAAGAATATTGTTAATACATTCACTTATGATAATGTCCATATCTAAAGTGATTAAAACAACATATGAAATATTATTTTTTTGGTAGGAGGAAGGGATATGCAATAAGGATAATGCCATTATTTAAAACTATAACATAACAAGTGAAATAACCACCACTAAAACTCATAGTTTCTTTCTTAGGTGAAAATAAGTAAGGCACACCATTCCCATCGAGGATATTTAATTTCCATTAGTGTAGTGTGACATGAATGGCGAGAAAATGTGTATCAAATATGACAATCAAAGTGGAAAAACCTATAACATTGAAATGCTTTCAATTTAGAATAATATAATATTTTATTACAATGGGGTTATTAGAAATAATCATTGGATTTCTTTTAATGAGAAATTATTTATCATGAAGTGAGACAAATAAATTGGTACTATCCTTGTTTAAAGCCAAAGTTATGACACCTTGTCCTTACATAGCTCCAAAAAAATATTCAACCTATGAAAATATCCAAGAGAAATAGAAGGGATAGATAAAATAAAGGTGATATCCTCTTCATTCCCAACCATAGTGGCAATTGAACATGGTGTATTTGAAGCATTATCTCTGCCTTCTCTAGGAATCAATACTTGATTAACAAAGAAAGACGGATATCCACTTGTACCAAATAACACATATTGTCTATCTAATGAGATTCCAATACATGTGATGTGTCCTAGAAATATTTCATCTTTAAATGAAATAACATGAAGGGAGAATGTTCTAATCCATTGAGAAGAATTATCCCAAATAATAATAATTCCTTCTATAAAGAGGGATATGATATCTACTCTATTTGTTGGTAACCACCTTATTAGTCATGCTCGTGAGAGTAATGAGTAACTCACTACCTAGATGTAAATAGGAAACAACTAGATCAAGGACAACATTTATGTAAAGACATTTGAAGTCACCACTATGGCCTCGGAGGACATGCAAGGGTCCTTCAATGTGACGTTTCCTACAATCCATATTTATTTTTTCACTACTACTTACAAAGTTGGAAGAATCCATGGCTACGGTCGGAGCCAAAACAGATGGCTCAAGACTACCATGAGAAACTTGGTCAAAATGTCTATCGAAATAGGCCCATGATAGTGTGGTACGTTGATTGCATCCACAACAACAATTTTGACTCTCATATGAGTCACAACATATGTTGGAGAAACCATCGGACACCAAAAACAAATTGTGATTATAAACATAATAATATCCAACTTCGGAAAGAAGAGATTTCATATGAACAATAGTAGGAGTCCTCATGGGTTTGCAATAAAATAATAGTAGGATTACAAGTAATATCATCTTGTTACGTTTGATTGGACAGGGATAGAATATTCTACTATCTCGGAAAATAAGTATGACAATTTCAAAACCCAAATGATTTCACATACAGAATACTTAACAAGAAAACCAGTTCCTTTTTCTGCAATACATAAATCCTTGTCTTTAAGACTCCTAGAAATAAATCTTCATGCATCTGAGATGAAACACACCTGTAACCAGATTGCTACATATTCTTCATCCAGTATGCCAAATTCACTTAAGCATATAAAGAATCACCTTGAATGCCTAACTTGCCAAGAAAAAAATAATAATTTGCAAGGTCGCATATCTTTGAACGAAGAAGTCCCTAGTGCTGATATTTTCATGATGTCACTTCAGAGAAGGTCTAGGAAACATAAAAGGGTTTCCAAGTGGAGAAGAAACCTATCTCCCAGGAAGGAACTTCTCAGCCATTCCATTCATACAATACTATGATAATCTCAAAACTAAAAGAGAATATTTTCCAGTAAGATTTTCGGCAATATCTGATTCTGTATCTGATGAATGCAAGCTTCTGAACTATGCAAATTTTCAAGCTCAATTGATAGGAAATAATGTAGATGAATTGCATAGAGAATTACTCAAAGCAAGAAAATATATAGATTCACATAAAGAATAAATTAGAATCATCTCTGAGAATATAGAGATTCTCATACATGTCTTGACAGATACCTCTGAGTTAAAAAATTCTATGGCCAAATAATAAGCATGTCTTGATATCCTAGACACATTATTGTATAAAATAGGTGAGGTTAAGAAAATCTCTCAGAAGCCTATTATAAATCTCAACATTGTACAACCTAATATCTTCAGAGATAAAGAAGATGTTAAGAAGCATAAAAGAAACAAATCCTTTCGAATGTTTCAAGCAGGAGATCTGACACCAGAATGGGATTTTGGGGGATCTAATAGAATTGTACAAAACATTACAGAAGAAGTTTGTGTTATAAAAAAAAATGGCCTCATCCATTAAAACAGAAAGAGAAATAGCTCCATATGATGATTTCCAAATATGGACAAGGATATATCCCTATGCCATCGTCATCCCAGGCAAATAATTTGTCTTCATTCAAAATTTATGGGATGAAAAAAATAATCTCTTGAATGCGTGATCACCCAATGATCAATTTTAGTTGTCAGTCAAGGGATGAAACAAAAGATGCAATCCAGTTATTGATAAAATGGACCACTTCCAAAAAGGTAGAAGATGCTACCTTGACACCAAGATATATGGCCACTCAAATAATGAATGGATTTATTGGTCATGCTGCAAGTTAGTGGAGATGGCTTTCCCAGTAAGCCAAAGATGATATGTTAAGAGATCCCAAAGTAGATGAAGTAATATTGCAAGCCCTGACCACACAATTTTATGGTATAGAAGTTGTTATAGATTTCAAACATGATGCTTCATTATTCATGTCCCAGAGATTATGTGATCTAAGCCACCATAAGAAGTATTTGTGTTATATGAAGAAATTAATTGAATCATGAAAATTTGTAGATCCTTCATACATTAGGTATTATATCATAATTTTTTCGGGTGCCTTACCAGATGTTGTAGAACAATATTTCAACGATAATAATATTACTCTAGAAGGGATGTCTTTAATAATGGCTGATCATCATATCAAAATTGTAATTCAAGAACATTGTCTATAAAAAAGGGTAACAAAATATTTTAAGAGATTTGATAATATGTTCACCTCTTCTTTATGTAAAGATATAGGCCAGATTCCTGAATGAGGATTTGGTGCTCATAATCGAGCACATAATTATGAAAATACTAGTTTCTCCTACAAATCCCAAGGAAAGAAATTTCATTCTTTTAGATATAGATTCAATCCTGATCATCCCTGGCCTAGAAAAAATAGGCACAAATACAAGTCTTATAAGAAAATTGTGTATCTTAAGAACAAAGAAGGTCTTTTCAAATGGCTAGTCATGCCCTTCGGTTTGAAAAATTATCTAACAACTTTCATGAGATTGATGGATGATATACTATGACCCTTCCCCAATTCCTTTGTGGTGGTATATCATGATGACATCCTCATCTTCAACACGAATTGGGTAGAACACTTGCATCATATTCAACAAGTCCTTCACACTCTGCGACAACACAAGCTATATGCTAACTTGGAAAAATGTTCCTTCGACATGAACAAGGTCCAATACCTAGGCTACATTGTTGATGAGCATGGTGTGCAAGTGGATCGAGCCAAGATTCAAATCATTTATGTCTGACCAGCCCCGATCACACTAACCGATCTTCAAAGTTTCTTAGGACTTGTCAAATTCTATCGAAGGTTCATGTTGGGATTATCCCATATTGCATGGGCCCTCAACCAAGTGACCAAGGGTGGTGGCAAGGAAAAGTTAATGCAGAGGAATTCACACCAATAAGCGTTCAATGATTTGAAACATCTATTGTGCTCAGCTCCAGTACTCTCCTTACCCGATATTCAACAACCTTTTGAGATTGAGACCGGTGCTTCAGACTATGTCATGGGAACAGTCCTTACTCAGCATGGTAATCCAATAGAATATCATAGTGAGGCATTATCATATTGTTACAAGGAAAATATCTCTATGGCAAGGGGTAAACCACAACAGATGGAATGACACGCAGAAATCAACTATAATCCCAAGTATGCTATATAAATGAAATTCTAACAAGACAAGGCCAAGATCCTACCTTGTTCGGACGTTCGATGAAGACCATCATTGAGCACGCAACCCAAATCTTTATACCTACAACTTGTCATCAAAAACCAAGATACACAAGCATATGGTGATAATATATAATTTTATCATATAGATTAGCATAATCCATTAACATACATGACAAATATTCCCATGGAATAATAATTCAAATATTTACAAGATATCAATTGGACGAGAAAAGAGTATTTCTACTAAAATAATCAACATAAGTACATAGGCGACAAACTTTTTTAACAACACATATCGAAACTGAGAAACTAAGTCCCTTTACCACTTCAATCCTCCACGAAAGGAAAGCTCATATAAAGGAGTCAATGAGGTTTTCCATCACAAAGAAGGAAGATCTTGGGGGCTAAACAAGGAGTTCAAACTTTCAAGGATAAAGGGATGCAGACTCAATATGAAGTGAAATTTCTCCAGAGTGTCTTTGCTCTCAAAGTTGAATTGTTCAATCTCATCAAGGCTTGGATATGGCTCAATTTATAGCCTTCAAATGGAACTGAAGGGCGGAATCAGAGCATTTCTAGTATATGGAAGGTCAAGGATCATGGATCTCATGACATGTCATGGAAACCCAACATTATTTTTAATTTCGAGCACCAAACCTGATGTACACGGGCTATAGTGGAGAAACCTACATATACGCTTGTTTTATAACTAATAGGGTGTGTATATGTGGAAAAATATGGTTTTTGGATCTAGAAGGTACAAAAGGGGACTTCAAGTCTGCATAGGGAAATGGAAAGGCCATCCAAGCAAGTTGCATGGGGTGAGGCAAAATTTATTGTAACACATATGTCATCCGTAAGTACCCCACCTATGACAAAGAAATATATTCCATCGTAAAATATTATCGAAAATGGAAGCACTACATTCTCGGTAAGGAGACAGTCATCCAAACTGATCACAAGCCTCTGCATTTCATGCAGACACAAGGAAGATTATAGAACGACTGCCATCAAAAGTGGTCAACATACTTGCAGTATTTCCATATTTGCATCAAATATAAGACAGGGGTCACCAACCACATCGGTGACTGCCTCATTCGACCTCTAGTTGCAACCTTAAACACGGTGCTCTACTCCTATGTCCATGAGGCATCTGAGTGGCCCCAAATCTACAAGAGAGATCCTGACTTCGATACTACTTTCCATATGCTAGAGACAGGCATGATTATCATTGACTTTTATATTCAGGACAGAGTATTATGCCATCTAGGCCAGCTCTATGTTCCTTCAAGTGAGCGCGCAAAGCTAATTTTGGAAGCTCACTACAGTCGGATGGCAAGACATTTTGGCATTGAAAAGACCATGGTAGTACTACAGAAGAATTTCTACTGGTCAAAACTTTGACGAAACGTCAGCAAGTATATCAGGTCCTGCACTGTCTGCACAATTTCCAAACTAGCCACTAATAAGAAAGTCATGTACACCCCTCTACCTACTCCCGACAGGCCATAAGAATCAATATCGATGGAATACATGTCAGGACTTACTTCAACCAAATATGGAAATGATTGTTTTTTGTGGTGGTTGATTGATTTTCTAAGATGGTCATCCTCACATCCTACAAGAATAATAACACAGTAGAGTCCACTGCCAATCTATTCTTCGAACATGTGTGGGTACACTTTGGGATACCACAGACCATCATATCATATTGGGATAGCAGGTTCCTCAGCACATCCTAGTCAAGCCTCTGGTCACTATTGGACACCAAGCTCACCAAATACACTACCTTCCACCCCCAAATTTATGGCCATATAGAGGTCATCAACAGAATGATCGTGCATATCCTGCACATGTACAACTCCAAGCATCTGTGCACATGGGATGAGAGTCTCCTCTATGTTAAACACAACTACAAAAGAGCCATTCATAGCTCGACTGAGCACAGTCTCTTCGGTTGGGGTTGGGATTTCAACCATTGGGTCCCATTGATGTCGCATTACCCCTTGCATCCACACATGAAGAACATATCATGCTCAATATGAGGCCAACAAAGACACCAATTTTATTAAACGAATTCAACACATTTGGCAACATGTCCATGATATTTTACAAAAATCTAATGCTAAGTGTTGGATGCAGGCCTAGTTAGGAGAAAAGGCTATTTTTGGAAGAGAAGCATGTAAGTAGGAAAGGGCAATTGGAAGGAAAAGCAGCACGTGTAAGGGAAGCATGTGAAGTGTGCATGCAAGGAAGACCTAACGATGCTAGGGTTAGGGTTTCTGTAATGTATTTTAATCGTTGATGAGCCAAGAATATAAATAGGTAGTACTTAGAATAAGAGAGGAGAGTAGTTGGACGATAGATAGGAGAGCCGACCGAGGAGGAGAAATTTGTAAGAATTGTACGAGTCAGTAAGATGGTGAGTTATGGAAGCTATGAGAAACTCGATCCCAAGGGTTAGATCGAAGGATGAGGAGCATGGTGCGGTCTAGTCATCCTCACAGGGATCGAGGAGCCTATTGAAGAGAGTAAGACCCAAGATTGTAACACACACAACGTGATATATTACTGAACCAGAATAAGAAGATTGAGAGCCATATATTTGTGGGCGTAGCCCAGGAGGGGGTGAACCACAATAACACATGTGTTATGTGAATCAATGTATGTGCCTTTATTACTGTTAAATGTTGAATGTTATATGAATGAATTAACTAGCTAGATCTGGTATTTCACATGCATGGATGGATTCACTGTTATAATTATATGTTAGATTGAATAGATAAGGATTACAAGATACAACCACAGATCTCCACTCATTCCCAGGTTGCAAACACCTGAGTATTTCATCCTCCCATAGAGCTATCTCAGGTGAGACTATGCAATACACTCTATGTGTTGCGTCGCCTTCTGGTCTACCATAGGGCCCGATAGTTTTAGATAGATTTTGTTGGGAGATTATCAAATATGAATTGGTGTCAATATATGATAGTAAGGTAGAATCAGAATAACCCATAAAGAACCATAAGTAAAAGAAGTATAATCTAGAACCAAAAAATGGTTATGTTGCCGGTTGGTTGGAACAGGATGGGATTGAGTATATGATATTTGCAGAAGACGCATCAAAATAATGAGGGACTGGACATTGAGAGAATGAGAATATAAAAGGGGATGTTGAGACCATGGAATCCAACGAAGGTAGAGATATAAAGATTGTTGAAAAAAAAGGAGCTGGAGGTTGCGCAAAAATATAACAGAAACCCAAAGTTAACACTGCGCAAATATCTGGACAAGTAAGTATTCAACGACTTGCATGAAGTATTTTTCTGTGATTTCCCGCATGTATTGCATGAGTGGATAAAAAGGTTGAAATACAACCATCCCACAAATCGGATCAGATAACTAGAGTGGAATCCTGAAGAGATCGTGCAGTTACAATGAGTTGATAATAAGTTTACGTGGGCAATAGATTTATAGTTAGACAACATTGTTGTCGGATTTATCACAGAATTTGTTGTAGATACAGCGAAGTTTTACAATGCGGCAGAACAAGAGTTCTTGAAGGGAACTCGAGATAGGTACATCATATCATTATATATACTTCTATTAAGATATTACTATATAACAAAGGTGTAATGACAATGGATTCATACAGCTAAACTTCCCTGTGTGCATGGGGGAAGGGGGGAAGCATTGACAGGAGAAGGATAAATGGAAGGAGAAGTGGATAAAGGGAAGAAGGAGGAGGCATTGGACCCAATTATGATGGACGAAGACAAGATCAAGAAGATCATGGAAACAACTGGAAGAATGTGCAATGGAGTACCCTACCAATATAGGGTGAACACCAAGAAGAGAGTTGTAGCCACAAGGGAAGGCTTGGCAAGTGATGAAGAAGAGGTAGAGGATCTTCAGGCTATGGATCCAATTGAGTAAATCCTTCATGCGACATATGAGAGGAAGATGAGAGGTACAAGAGCGGGAATATAAGGAAACACTCCTATCTATATCAGTGTCAGTATGGAACCCATAAACCCATGTGTGACCAATACACCAAGAAGAACACCACCATTTAGACAAATAAATTTCAGAAGAAGGAAGATAGCAAGAAGTACATCTATGCAAGGAACAACAACTGGGGGAGCCAGTTCATGAAGCATTGGTCAAGTATCTACACCACGCAGAGGTAGTAGTTCAACATTCAGGATGGCAGGACATGATCCCACCATAAGGTTACCATAATTTAAAGGAGAGGCATTAGAGGACCCTGAGAAGCATTTGTTCATTTGTGAAAATATCTGGGAAGCGAAACAGATCATAGATGAGGAAACTAAACTTGCGCAGTTAGCTATCACGCTAAGAGATTGTGCACTAGATTGGTACATGAGTTTAGCTACAAATAGTCTGTCAGGGACAACTAGAACGATTGGAGATATCAAGAAGCTATTGATAAATGAGTTCTAGAAGCCTAGCTCAGAATATCAAAACATTAACAAGATGATAGAGATTAGACAAAAACCAGGATAATATGTATGGGAGATTTACCAGAGATTCAAATGATTAAAGGGAAAACTAAAGTATGTCATGGAAGGCATGCAACATAGGTGATGCAGGAGCATCTCAAGCGAGCCAGCACAGAGACAACGGACAGCTGGAAAAGCGCCCAAACACAAATTTTGAAAATGTCTTGAACATTAATCAAGCATCAAGTGGAGGCACACTTGTATAATGTAAAAGGACCTTGAGCTATCTGCTCTCGTCCTTAGTAGGTAGAAGGCATTTATGATAGTTAATGCAAGTAGATAGAATTTAATGTGTAGATTAGAAAGTTTTAGGAGCGGAGGGAAAACGGATATAGACACCCTCCTTGTGTATTGTAAAAATAGATTATGCCAATTGAGAGCATAGAGCATAGAAGAGAAGAAGCAGAGAGCTACGTAGAAGAATTCCATGTACAGAAGTTCTGGATTAATACAAAAAGGCTTTGATTCAGACTCATGGGGTTCAAACATTCTCTGTGTATGCATCTTTGAATGTTATGTTCATGGTTTTACTCTTTCTGTCATGTAATTGCTTTTATGCTATGTATGAATGATTTCTTGTTGAATGTTTGAAATTTGGGAGGAAAGGGTAAAGGAATGAGTTTCAATTGTTTCTCTATCTGAGAAAGAGTTCCTGGAAGGAGTGCAATTGAATCGTCCGCAAGGAGTGTGTTGACAAAGGATTCAGAGATTTGTCTCTGAAATCTTAGATAGGGTAGCTTTTGTTCTCATTCATATAGAAGTGCAGTTAGGCACAGGAGCCGTGCAAGGTGGCGTAGGTCGGTTAGAGTTTTAGGTCTTGTAACTTGAATGAAGTATTGAGAGACTACTGCTGCAGGGTGTGCGCAGTGTCGAAAGGAGTTCAACACTTGGAAGTGTTTGAAGGTCTACCGCAAGGAGTGCGTGCAGGAGTCTTTTTTCAAGACTCAGAGTCAGAGGAAGCACAGGCGTTGCAAGTTTGCGTCGCAGGAAGTTGAGTACCGTGGGAAAACCACTTGGTAAAAAGTTGCAGAAGTCCTTGTGAAGGAAAGAGATGGTCAGTCGGAATTCTCTATGGAGAAATCACAAAATCCCGTGAGCCATCAGATCTCATGGAGGCACAGGGGAGTTACGGAGGATACGTTCGAGGGGTTTAAGCTCAGGAGAGGCAGAACTGTAGATTCAAGCCAACAGGAGTCGTTGGATTTACCCGTGGATCTCTATTTTGGGGTTTCGTAGATTGAAGTCCCGAAATTTGTGCAATAGGACTCGCGAAATCACGAAACGTGAAGTCCCGAAGGGACGAAAGGATTTTGTGGGCCACAGAATCAGCAGGGTGGACAGGTGGCACATTCTCGACAGGGGAGTCAACTTCATTAACCAATTCGGGGTTTCGTGGGGTGAAGTCCTGAAACCTTTGCATCAAGATTCGATAAACTACGAAGTCTGAAGTCCTGACGGAGTAAAAGGTCGTTGAAAGGTCAACCTTGCGAGTACATCAAAGTTTCGGTAAAATTGGGTTTTGGGGGTCGAGGATACGAGTTGCTCAATATCGCAACTCCCGAAATCGTGATAAGGAGAAATCTGAACTAGCAAGGGAAAGGGTCAAGTGTTGATTGTTTTCGGGTTTTGGAGATTGATAGATGAGACGCTTGACCACCGGATTCACGAAAGTGTGAAGTCCGATCTCCCGAAGTGCGAAGGGAGATTCCACGAGGTTTTGTTGTGGGTGCATATTTCCCGAAAGGGAAATATGAGAGCCATTGTCGAGAGCTCTTCGGGCCAGTGGAAGAGGAAAGATCCTGTGAACGTGACCTTCCGACCTATGGGTTGAGGAGGGGTTACATTAGGTTTGGTATCAGAGCACATAAAGGTTTCTTTTCTTTCTGTAGCAGGGAAAAGGATAATTCACCATGCCGCCGAGAAGAAGGGACAAGCAAACACCCAATCCACCAGAGGAAAGGGAAATGCCGAGAAGAAGGGGTAGGCAGATGCCTGATCCAGCCATGGAGAGAGAGATGCATGACCTATGTGCCAGACTCGAAGACATGGAGACATCACAGAGGCGCACAGTCAGTGCTGGGGATTTTAGAGATTCCGAAAGTGAAATTGAGGCTAAACATGAAGGAGAAGAAGTTGCAGCCAAAGATGCAGCAAACAAACGTTTGATTAGGGCTATTGCAAGGATGGGTGCAAGAGTGAAAATGGACATTCCAGTTTATGAGGGAAATCTGGATGCAGAGGATCTTCTAGACTGGATTAGAGCTCTGGACACATATTTTGACTATGAAGATGTCGAAGAGGACAAGAAGGTCAAACATGCTGTCACAAGATTAAAAGGACATGTAACATTGTGGTGGGATGAAATACAAGCTGACAGACGTTGCAAAGGAAAGCAGAAGATCAAGAGCTGGGATAGAATGATCACGAAGATGAAGGTGAAATTCATCCCCAGGGATTATCAAATTACTCTGTTTCGAAGAATGCAAAACTTGAGACAGGAGCTGATGACAGTGAAAGAATACACGGAAGAATTCTACAGGCTGAACATCAGGGCAGGTCATTAGGAAAGTGATGATGAAAAGGTTTCTAGATACATGAATGGCCTGAGACACGACATTCAGGATGAGATGAGCATGGTAACCATCCGAACGGTGGAAGATTCTTATCAGATGGCTCTAAAAACTGAAGAGAAGTGAACCGAAAACAAGGTCAAAGATGTCGAGGAAGAAGTCAGCCCAGAGGCAAATCAATTGCCCAGGATAAAAACCAGAAACCCAAAGAGGACTGGAAGAAAACTCAGACTCGAACTGAGAGAGGTTGAACCTCATAGCGAGGGAAATATGCTGAACAAAGAGGACAACATACCGAACAGAGAGGAGATTATGCTGATAATAACATGTTTCCTCGTACTAGAGGTAGAGGAAGAGGAAGAGGTGGAGTGATAACATGCTTCACATATGGAAAAAATGGGCACAAGTCTTATGAGTGTCCATATAAAAAGAAAGAAGGAGGTGAGACTCACATCACCGAAGCATAGAGGCAAAGTATTGAGGCAGAATATGTTGAAGGCGGAAGATCACTGATGATGCGAAAAGCTCTTTTGACACCAGATAAAGAGGTGGAGAGTTCAGTAAAGAAACAGACTTTTTCGAACTGCTTGCAAAACCAAGGATAGGGTATGCAAGGTCATTGTGGATAGTGGTAGCACAGATAATATCGTTTCTACGGAGATGGTAGAAAAGTTGGAGTTGGAGACGATTGACCGTCCAAACCCATACAGAGTTTCGTGGCTACAAAAAGGACATCAGGTAACTGTCACTAAACAATGTTTAATTGAATTTAAGATAGGAGGATATAATGATAAGATATTATGTGATGTTATTCCTATGGATGTTTGTCATCTATTGTTGGGTATACCATGGCAATATGACAGGAATTTGATTCATGATGGGAGAATGAACACATACACCCTAGAGAAGAATGTGAGGACTCACATGTTTCTTCCAATCAAGGATAAGGAGGTAAAACCTGAAGTAAGAAACACTGTACTTCTCATGAGTGGGAAGGAACTTCTTACAGAGGTTAAGAAGAAAGAAGAACCACAATTCATTGTGGTCAGGAAACCGAAGATTGTTTTGACCAACACAAGAGTGGATGATTTACCAGAAGAGGTTCATGAACTGCTGGAAGAGTTCGTTGACATAGTAGTGGACGAACTACCTCGTTCGTTGCCACTGATCAGAAGTGTGAGTCATCATATTGATCTCATACCAGGAGCTAGTTTACCAAACAAAGCCGCATACAGATTGACACCGTAGGAGAACAAAGAGGTCAAAAGACAAGTCCAAGATTTATTAGACAAAGGTTTGGTCAGGGAAAGCTTGAGTCCATGTGTTGTTCCGACAGTACTCAGTCTAAAGAAAGACGGAGTCTGGAGGATGTGTACTGACTCGAGGGTGATTAACAAAATAACCATCCGATATAGATTTCCATTGCCAAGGATGGATGATCTGATGGATTGCTTGAGTGGAGCAAAGTATTTTTCAAAGATTGATTTGAAAAGCGGTTATCATCAAATCCGCATGCGAGAAGGTGATGAATAGAAGACAGCATTCAAAACCAACGAAGGGTTGTATGAATGGCTTGTTATGTTGTTTGGCTTAACAAACACGTCGAGTACCTTCATGAGGTTGATTAACGAAGTCCTGAGGGAGTTCATCAAAAAATTTGTTATCGTATATCTGGATGACATACTGATTTTCAGTAAAACAGTGGAAGAGCATCTAAAACATTTGGCTACAGTGATGAAGAGGCTACAGCAAGAGAAGCTGCTGATAAACATGAGGAAATCCTCATTCATGAAGTCGAAGCTTATTTATATGGGGTTTGTTATTTCTGCAGATAAGTTGAGGATGGATCCAAATAAGGTGGAGGTAATCAAGAATTGGCCATCACCGAAGAATATATTTGAGGTGAGAAGTTTTCATGGATTGGCTAGTTTCTACCGAAATTTCATCAGAAATTTCAGTGGGATTAGTGCATCGATGATGGATACAGTGAAGAAAAGACACAAATCTTTTCACTGGAAAGAAGAGGCTGAGAAGAGTTTTAATTTGTTGAAAAGGAAGATCACGGAACAACCCATTCTGGTGTTGCCGAATTTCCAAAAGACATTTCAAGTGAAGTGCGATGCAAGTGGATTTGCAATAGGGGCAGTCTTGAGTCAGGAAGACAGACCGATAGCGTACTTCAGCGAGAATATGAATGAAGCGAAAGTGAAATACTCCACTTATGACAAGGAGTTCTATGCTATCATTCAAGCATTGAAGAAATGGAGGCATTACTTGATCCTGAAGGAGTTTGTCTTATACAGTGACAATCATGCACTGCAGTTTGTGACTCAATAGGAAAGGTTGAATCAGAGACATGTTAAATGGGTTGAATATATGCAAAATTTCACTTTTGTGATTAAACATATTTCTGGTACCGCTAAAAAAGTTGTTGATGCTTTGAGCAGGAAGTTTTTGCTATTGCAGGAGTTCAGAGTCAAAACATTGGGTTTTGATGATCTTAGGGACATGTACAGAAATGATCCAGACTTTAAAGAGGCGTATGAAGTAGTTGAGAATCCAATTCTCAGAGATAGAAGCCAACAGGTAGAATACATGATCCAGGAAGGATTAATGTTTAAAGGTAATCAGCTGTGTATTCTGAAATGCTCCATGAGGGAGAATTTGCTAAAGGAGAAACACAGTGGAGGATTGGCCAGGCACTTTGGTCACGACAAGACGTTCAGAAAGTTGAATGAGTCATATTTCTGGCCGGGAATGCGATCAGACATCAAGAGATTCATGGACAAATGAAGAATTTGCCAACATTCGAAAGGAAGGAGACAGAATGCAGGGTTTTATCAACCATTGCCCATACCTGAGAAGTCGTGGGATGTAGTCAGCATGGATTTCACATTGGGGTTGCCAAGAACACAAAGAGGGTTTGACTCAATATTTGTGGTGGTGGATAGATTTTCCAAGATGGCACACTTCATTCCATGTCAGAAGACCAGTGACGCAACTCACATTGCGAATCTGTTTTTCAAAGAAGTCATTCGACTTCATGTCTTACCAAGGAGCATAGTTTCGGATCGTGACACTAAGTTCATAGGACACTTTTGGAGGACATTATGGAAGAAGCTGGGAACTAACTTATCATTTAGTTCAGCTTATCATCCTTAGACGGATGGACAGACAGAAGTGGTGAACAGGAGTCTGGGAGACTTACTGAGAAGCCTGGTGACAGAACACCACAACCAGTGGGACAACATATTACCACAGGCGAAATTTGCTTATAACGACTCATTTAATAGAAGCACAGGGCAGTGTCCATTTCAGATTGTCTATGGCATGCAGCTGAGAGGAATTTCTGAGCTAAGAGATTCACAACAAATTGCGACTAGGAGCGCTAGTGCAGAAGATTTCGCAGAGGCAATGAAGGAACTTCACAGCAAGGTGAAGGAGCAATTGCAGAGTTCAAACCAGGAATATAAGCGTAGAGAAGATCAACAAAGGAGACAACTTCAATTTGAGGTTGGTGATTTGATTATGGCACATTTGAGAAAGGAAAGGTTCCCGAGAGGAACATATAATAAACTGAAGATGAAGAAAATTGGACCATGTAAGGTCTTGAAGAAATTTGGGGCAAATGCTTACAAAATTGAATTACCCGATGGGATTGGAATTTCTCCGATATTCAATATCTCAGATTTGTACCCATATAAAGCTGAGGAACCAGGGACAGGAAATGAATAGCCAGTGATCCAGTGGACAAAACAGATGCCAGTTGCAGAAAAGCCGCAGATGGAGCGCATACTGGACAAAAGGGTCAGCAAGAAGACCAGGCGAAAGTAATACTTTGAATACTTGGTCAAGTGGAAGGACCATCCAGTTGAAGATGCCAGCTGGGAGAGCGAAGCAGAGATCCAGAGGCATGGACAGACAGTGTGAGAGCTCATGGACAGGAGCCCATGAAAATTTTCAAGTGAGGGAGTATAATGCAGGAGCATCTCAAGCGAGCCAGCGTGGAGACAATGGAGAGCTGGAAAAGCGCCCAGCACAAATTTTGAAAATGTCTTGAACATTAATGAAGAATCAAGTAGAGGCACACTTGTATAATGTAAAAGGACCTTGAGCTATCCGCTCTCATCCTTTGCAGGTGGAAGGAATTTATGATAGTTAATGCAAGTAGATAGAATTTAATGTGTAGATTAGACAGTTTTAGGAGCGGAGGGAAAACGAATATAGACACCCTCGTGTATTGTAAAAATAGATTATGCCAATTGAGAGCATAGAGAATAGAAGAGAAGAAGCAGAGAGCTGCATAGAAGAATTCCATGTACAAAAGTTCTGGATTAATACAAAAAGGCTTTTATTGAGACTCATGGGGTTCAAACATTCTCTGTGTATGCATCTTTGAATGTTATGTTCATGGTTTTACTCTTTCTGTCATGCAATTGCTTTTATGCTATGTATGAATGATTTCTTGTTGAATGTTTGAAATCTGGTAGAAAAGGGTAAAGGAATGAGTTTCAATTGTTTCTCTATCTAAGTAAGAGTTCCTGCAAGGAGTGGAGTTGAATCGTCCACAAGGAGTGCGTTGACAAAGGATTTAGAGATTTGTCTCTGAAAGCTCAGATAGGGTAGTTTTTGTTCTCATTCATACAGAAGTGCAGTTAGGCACAGGAGCCATGCAAGGTGGCACAGGCCAGTTAGAGTTTCAGGTCTTGTAACTTGAATGAAGTATTGAGAGACTGTTGTTGCAGGGTGTGCGTAGAGTCGAAAGGAGTTCAACACTTGGAAGTGTTTGAAGGTCTACCGCAAGGAGTGCGTGAAAGAGTCTTTTTTCAAGACTCGGAGTCGGAGGAAGCATAGGAAGTTTGTGCAGTGGACGGTGAGAAGGCGTTGCAAGTTTGTGTCGCAGGCAGTTGAGTACTGTGGGAAAACCACTTGGTAAAAAGTTGCAGAATTCCTTGTGAAGGAAAGAGACGGACGGTCGAAATTCTCTGTGGAGAAATTGCGAAGTCCCATGAGTCGTCAGATCTCACGGAGGAGCAGGGGAGTTATGGCAGATACTTTCGATGGGTTTAAGCTCAGGAGAGGCAGAACCATAGATTCAAGCCAACAGGAGTCGTTGGATTCACCCTTGGATCTCTATTTCGGGGTTTCGTAGATTGAAGTCCCAAAATTTGTGCAACGAGACTCGCGAAATCATGAAACGCGAAGTCCCGATGGGACGAAAGGATTTTGTGGGCTACAGAATCAACAGGGTGGAAAGGTGGCACATTCTCGACAGGGGAGTCAACTTCATTGACCAATTTGGGGTTTCATGGCGTGAAGTCCCGAAACCTTTGCATCAGGATTCGCGAAACCGCGAAGTCCGAAGTCTTGACGGAGTGAAAGGCGGTTGAAAGGTCAACCTTGCGAGTACATCAGAGTTTCGATAAAATCAGGTTTCAGGGGTCGAGGACACGAGTTGTTCGACATCGTAACTCCTGAAATTGCGATAAGGAGAAATCCAAACTAGCAAGGGAAAGGGTCAAGTGTTGATTGTTTTCGGGTTTCGAAGATTGATAGACGAGACGCTTGACCACCGGATTCGCGAAAGTGCGAAGTCCGATCTCCCGAAGTGCGAAGGGAGATTCCACGAGGTTTTGTTGTGGGTGTGGATTTCCCGAAAGGGAAATAGGAGAGCCATTGTCGGGAGCTCTTCGGGCCAGTGGAAGAGGAAAGATCCTGTGAACGTGACCTTCCGACCTGCGGGTTGAGGAGGGGTTGCGTCAATAGGCATATGTTCGTTCACTGCTACCACACTTGAAATATTCATTGCGACAACAGAAGTTTCAGACACAGAGAGAGGCTCTACAGGAAGCCCTACAATTGAAAGAGAACCAATATTAGAAGATAGATCTAGCCATAGAGGAGCTGAAGGAGGATCTAAAGAACTTAACATTCAAGCTAAACCAAAACAAAGGTAAGGACAAAAGAGAATTCATTTGGTGTACCACATGTAGGACAGAAGGACACCATAAGAAATAATGTCCAATATCCACGCAGTACATGGCAACAGGAATGCCAAACCCGTTGTGAATAGGAGGACTATGGTGTGAGATCTGTAAGAAATAGGGGTATGATCCATATCACTATCCAATGATGCAGAAGTACCAGATAGTACCGAAGAGCTCATATTGCAACTTTTGCAAATCAGTAGGCCATGATGACAAAGATTGCAGGACCATGGACCTAATGAGGGAAAGACCATTAAATGCTTATAGGATACAGGCAGAGATGACGATCGGGCAAGATGCACCACATTTTAACCAAGTACCAGCCCTGTATAACACTACGCAACAACAGTATAACAATGCACGAAAACAATATAACACTGTGCAACCGTAGTATAATACTGCGCAGCCACACTATAATCTCGCGCAGTATAACCAGGAGTCCCAGTATCATGCACCACAAGGAGATCGAGTTGGATACATAGGTGAAGGAAGAGAAAAAGGAGGATTTGGAAGAGGCAGAGGACCAGTGGTATGCCACAACTGTCAACAACCAGGATACTATGCAAAAGAATGTCCTCTTCCACCTGCGATGTGTATGTATTGTCGCACATCATATCATGACACAAAATAATTCCCTACACTATTGGGGACGACCTAGGAAAAGAGAAATCAGAATAATTAGAATGTTTAATGGATTTCGGAAGAAGCAAGGGATGAAGGAAGAAACATCAACATAGTTACACAGGGAGGAGCTAAAAAAAGAAACGACGCAGTAATACAAGATCTGGCACAACACCAATGGGTGAAGAAGAATGCAGAACCAAAGAAGAAGTTTGATGCATAGAATGAAAATGAGATATTCAAGTAGGCCAAACAATAATTTCTTAAGACAGACATTGCATCGACATCAACTGCACAACATAATAAGGAAGTACCAGCGTACGAGATGCCTCCATCATTGGATCACACCAAAGAAGCACAACCCCTGGGACAAGTAAGTAAAATTAAAGGTTTTTTTCAATCTTGTGTGACACTACTAAATGATCCATCATTTGTTAAAGTATTACAAAATATGAAAGAAAGATGTAACATAGAGGCAGAAGGAAAGCTCGAACAGAAAACAGTTAATCATCTGCATACAAGGAGGAGAACAAATAGAGAATTCAGACTGAACGCCAACATTGGAGATTTCAACATGGGAGATATTATACTGGATTTAGGATCCAAAGTAAATGTGCTACCCAAGAAGACATGGCAATGTATGGGAAAATCCACATTAGGATATTCACCGGTTCAGCTGAAACTAGCAAATCAACACAAAGTTCTATCAATTGGAAGACTAAAAGGCGTAACAGTAGATCTAGATGGAGTGCACACTAAAGCCGACTTCGAAGTAATAGAGATAGTGGATGGAAAAACACCTTATCTAGAATTTCTTGGCTTGGATTGGGAATTTTAAAATAAGGCCATAATTAACTTGAAGACGAGGAAGATGACATTTGAATTAGGGGAATATAGAGTCATCGCGCCATTGGACCCATCAGAAGGGGAAAGGTTTGTAGAACCTACTTGCTTAGACCTGGAGGAAATTAACCAATTGTACAGAACAAACGCACGGGAAGAATATTATGTGAACCCAACTATGGATAGGGTACTTAGTTGGAGAAGCATCACCTCATGTGCATCAGACTCAGATATGGGCTTAGAAAATTGATAGCATAGGTTACATGAAGTCTCTAGAAGAAGATGTGAAAGAATAGACCGCGCAGTAAGATGGGTAGGCATGGAGATAAGGGAACCTCCCAGCTTCCATGGGGTGAATGACTTAGAAGTGTTCTTAACCCGATACGAAGATGAAGTGTTAGAAAATCAAATGCTCTTAGCCTTGGATATAGAAATCAAGGCAACACTTGGAAGATGGTGGGGTGTGCACAAATAAATAGTCAAGGACTGGTACCAATGTAAGTGGTTATTGCACATTAGGTTTGGTGCAGAACAAGGAAACATCCAACTGAAGAAATATTATGGACATGGGGCACCAACAGAACACTTGGAGAAGTGAAGAACGTTATGGAGGATGACACCACTAGATGATTGGCCTCATCATTTTGTTCACACATTAGAAGGGATCCTAGCAAACTGGTATACAGACCAAGAATTGCGCAGAGGAACTACAAATTGGATAGTATTACAACAAAACTTTACAGTCACTTTCTCATTTGAGAACGAGAACCCCAACATAGACTCGACACTTAAAAAAATCAAAGGGTTGATATTCATTAAATAATAGGAAGTTGAACTTATAACAGAAGAGCAACATCATAACAGACATACAGTAAAAGAACTATTGTCATCCTACCATGTGCAGGAAGAAGCACCAGATGAAAATGATTCGTTGAACATTCAGATTGAGGAAGAGGAAGGTGAAAGAGAAGTGGAAGTTCCACCTCTGGAGTCAGAAGTATTTGTTGTGTCGATCAAGGTAAATAAAGTCAACATTGGGACAGTTGAGAATCCCAAAATGGCCAACATTGGAGACTATTGGGATGATAAAATAGTGGAAAGCATAGCAGAGTTACTGCGCGAGTACAATGATTTGTTCTCAACAACGTTCATAGAAATGAAAGGTATAGCAGGAGAACTAGGTGAAATTAATATACCTCTCAGATCTGAGGCAAGGCTAATTAGACAGAGACCATACAGACTAATCCCTATATATAAGAAAAAATTCAAAGCCGAAATTGATAGGATGTTGGAGGTCGGAATCATGGAACCTGTAGAGGAATCTGAATGGGTAAGATCTATGGTAGTTTAGGAGACGAAGAAGGGGGGGATAAGGGTATGTTTCGACCTGAGGAATTTGAATGATGTGTTCCTACATGACCCATTCCCTACTCCTTTCACAGATGAGGTGTTGGAGAATGTAGGAGTATAGGAAGCCTATTCATTCACCAACGGATTCTCAGGCTACCATCAGATCAAGATAAATCTAGAATATAGATACAAGGCCAATGTTTCCACAAAATGGGGATCCTACCAGTACACAATCATGTTTTTTGGACTAAATAATGCACCAACAATATTTTCCCGAGTATTCATAGCTGCATTCAAAGAATTCATCCACCAGTTTCTAGATATCTGGATGATTGGACATTGTATAGTCTGTTGAAAGACCATGTAGAGGCGTTGAGGCTGATGTTAGAAATATACAGGCAATGTCAGATATCGTTAAACATCAAGAAGTTCATCTTCAGAACACCCTTTGGGATACTATTGGGCCATATAGTATGCAAACAAGGCTTGCTACTAGATCTTGTCAAGATTGCAGTAATTGTTAACCTACCACCACCAAAATCACTACATCATTTAAGAGCAACATTGGGACACATAGGACACTACAAAAAAATTATAAAAGGGTATGCACAGATCACTGCAGCAATGGAGAAATTGCTGAGAAAAGGCATCAAGTTTCAGTGGAATGAGGATTGTCAATGAGTATTGGACACCCTAAAAGAGAGGATGGTAATCACGCAAATACTAGTATTCCCATATCGGGAAAAAACATTCCACGTGCATGTGGATGCATCATCCATAGCACTTGGAGCTATTCTGGCACATCCAGGAGCAAGAGAATTGGAGCATCCGATTGCATTCGCTAGCAGAAAACTATCGGAATCATAGCAGAATTACAATACCACAGAGAGAGAAGGCTTAGCTATGGTCTATATGCTTCATAATTTCAGACATTACTTGTTGGTAAAGCATTTCAAGATGTTCACAAACCCTTCATCTCTCAAATACCTCGTCAACAAGCTAGTGTTGGGGGGGGGAGAATTTGTAGATGGTTATTATTGTTTCAGGAATTTGACTTTGAAGTGATAGTCAAACTAGGGAATTTAAATGCAGGACCTGATCACCTATCAAGGATCACCAATGGAGAGGAACCTATGAATCTAGAAGACAAATTCCCCAACGCCCAGTTATTTTTAGTCTAGGTAGTCGATGAATACTTCACAAACATCATCCAATACTTGAGTACAGGGATTGTGCCACAAGAATTCAACACTACGCAGAAGAAGAATCTGGTAGTTAGGGATGCAGACTATCAGTTGATTGCAGGACACTTATACAAAATGGGTTCAGACAACATCTTGAGATGATGTGTGATAGAACATGAAAGACCTAGAATTTTAGTAGAATCCCATGAGAGAAAAGCAGGAGAACATTATGCAGGAAAAAGTACCGTGCATAAGGTATTGCACGCAGGACTATGGTGGTAGACTATCCACAGAGACTCAAAGGACTACTTCCAAATATGTGACATATGCAGTGGGTTGGTAAACCAAATAGACGGGACAAGATGCCCCTGATACCAAAAGTAACCTTGCAGGTATTTGAAAAATGGGCCATATATTTTGTGGGATGAATTAACCCACCAACAAAAAGGTCAGGAGTGAGGTACATTATTACTGCGACATAATACTTAAAAATATGGGAAGAAGAAGCACCAATAAAATATTTTAGCGTAGAGAGAACAACACACTTCTTGTTCGAGCAAGTGATCACTAGATTTGGATGCCCGAGGATTTTGATGAGTGATCAAAGCACTCACTTCATTAACAACACTATTAAGGCGATGACTAAGGAGTTCAAAGTTTATCATCAAAAGAGCACACCATATCATCCTTAAGGAAATGGAATAGTGGAAGCCTTTAATAAAATCCTCAAGAATGCACTGACAAAGATCTACAATGTTAATAGGGATGATTGGGACTTGAAGAAACCAACAGTATTGTGGGCATACAGGATTGCATGCAAAAAATTGACAGGGCAGACACTGTTCAGGTTGGTGTATGGGAAAGAAGCAGTGGTGCCATTGGCGTCTTTGGTACCTAGTATGCGCGTAGCAACAATCACAAACATGACAGAGCAAGGCGCAGTACAAGAAAGGGTAAGTCAATTGATGATCATGGAAGAATATATGATTCTAGTAGGGTTTCACCAAGAGGTATAGAAAGAAAGGGAAAAATCTTGGTATGATAGACATATCAAGAGAAAATTTTCAAAGCTGGAGACCTAGTCTTGGTGTACGATAGTAAATCTCTTCAACACCAAGGAAAAATTAGAATGCATTGGTTAGGACCATATGAAGTAAATATTGTCACAGATGGGGGAGTTGTATAATTGAAGGACTTGGGAGGGACAAAACTCAGAGGAATGATCAATGGGAGTTGACTGAAGTTGTATAAGGATAGTCTACCTTCTACCACATGACAACAACAAAAACAAACGCAGCAACAGAGGATTTACCATGCCAGACATCAAAATATAGTAACAGAAGGGTAGCACACCGAAAAGAGAATGTTCACGTGCACTCAGAAATGTTAGCGCAACGGATAAAGGACCAACGGTCAGTAAAATGTGGAAACAATGGAAATGGCGGGTTCGGAAAATAGGCACCAACTGACGACGGCTATCAAAATTGAATGCCAAGAACGATTGACAGGACGCTGCATTAATCGCGCCAACTGGTGACATCAAGGGAATTCAATGGCAAGTACGCGGGAAGCGCCATTTCATTCAAAACACAACTTGGACAATGTATCCAAGAAGTTTCACACGATTCCTATATAAAACATGCATGTGGGGATCAGAAAATTTATAGTGAAATTCAGAAAATCACATAGTGATAGAGTATACGGAGCAGAGAGAGAGTTTGAAGAAGTTATAGAGTGAATTAAGATCGACGGAGACCAATTTAACTATCATGGCACCACCCAAGCTAGGAGTGTCGAGCCAGGCCTGCAGACGACCTCAAAGCAACCTTAGATCACCTTAGCAGTCGCAGGGAAGTGAGCAACAACCACCCCAGCCTATGAAATTCATCAACTTGGATGAAATCCCATCGCCCAATATGGAACCAGGGAGCCCCACACCAGTGGTGGAGGAAACCTAATAGACAACAACACTGGGCATGGATATCGATATGTCAGAAGTAGGACAGAGCCAGCGGAACCAAGATGTAGGAAATCCTTTGCACTCTAGAAACCCTGAAGAAGCCCTGAGATTTAACGGGGCAGTCCCAAACCAGGCAGAAGTGACCACACCAGAAAGGTCACACATAGTAGCATTGGAGCAACAATAAGAAGGCATAGTCAAATATGTCACCGGTCGAGCATAGATGTATAAAGAGGAAAAAACAATGGAGGTTGGAACCTTGAGTCAGCCACCACAGCAAGATCACCGTGTAGGTAGGCTACAACAACCATTGTCTTACCGCACATTTCGAAGGGGGTGCATGTCGTGGCTAACCTATTAGGCTACGTGGAAAAACTATGGTACTCGGATCACGATGTGACCGACACAAACAAGTTTTCATAATTTTCAAAGCAAGTTTACCTAGATACTGTGGGTATAGGACACTTCGGAAAACCAATTAACCAACCAAAAAAGTGGGCAACCCAACTGGCCAACACCGGGATTCTAGGCCTATTAGAGATCCAACACTTTGGAAGGGGTCGTGACGTAAACAATTGCATCAAGTAGTTTCCCACGGAGGATACCTATGGGTGAAAGATCCTATCTTGATAGATGTATAGCTCATCACGTATATTACAGGGTTGTCATCCCAGGGGGAGAGCCTTTCGTAGTTCCTTGATGAAAAAACAAAAGAGAAGGCACCGGCCAAGGAAATGAAGAAGACGGATGGTATAGAAAGAGGGTCACATAGAATCATAATTAAGCACATCAGTGATGCAACAACAAGAATGGCCAAAAAAATCATCGCGTGCAAGGTGCTCAGGAAATGTCACAAGGAGGAAGTCCCTGTCGGGGTCGTTGCAGCTACAGCACAGTGTGTAGAGGGAATTGTACTTATCTGGGCCCCGTACTTTTTAAATATGTTCCTTGAAGACTGCAAGGACACACAATACCTGGGGAACAAATTTTCAATATTCCTAGCTACTCATCCTAATCGCCTTGGTAAAATGGAAGGAGCCTAAGTATACATACTTTGCCAAGAGATCCACTCATTTTTTTGTAGCATGATACCTATCATTGGGGAGAACTTCAGACCCTAAAAACAAAAGTGTGAATGCAGGCATGTTCGTAGGGTATTACAACAACCTGCAGGAAATCATTTCCAACACTTTGCGATTTACGCCAGAAGTGGTCATGCAATATCAAGGCATAGCCAACTTCAAAGAAACCAGGCATGAAGTATGGATCCAAGAATGAAAGGATCTCGAGAAGGAATGGCCACAACTGTGGTACTACGTCAAGGAAGAGGACATAGAGATGGCCATCAAGGATTGGCAAGATGACTAGAGAGTCCCAATCCTAAATCAAGAGATGTCCACGGATAAGAAGGATGATGCAGGGCAAGAACAAACACCTACAGGAGACAAAATGGAGCCCAAGAAGCCAAATCCAAGAAAACATCCGGCGCAACAGAAGAAAGGGCATGTGCCAAAGGAAGGTACCGAGGTGGGGAAGAAGAATAACACCCAGGAATCGTAGAACAAGAAAAAGAGATTGAGAAAACACAAGGGACCACCTCAATTGTTAATCAACAGGAGCAAGGACAGACCAAGAGGCCAATCATACAAACGAGAGGTGTGCACAAGAAAACTAGGGCGCACAAAACGCCACCAGAATATACAATCACTGAGGAAGACACAAACCTCGTGGCATAAATGGTCCAGGACCAAAAAATTAAGGATTTTGATGAAGCCCAATGCCAAAGGGACAGGATCCAGGAAGAGGTGGTCGACATGATGATCCGAAATCGGATCCAGAAGCCTAATAGGGCTTGAAAAATGATAAAAAATGAAAGTGCTCAGAATGCGACGAAACCTGTGCCATTGCGCCCGTCTCGTCTTCCTGATTTCGGTGGTATATTTACTTCATCAAACGGAGTCTGTATGGAGAAGATATCGCGTTCTGTCCGAAAAGTCAAACAGGCAAAAAAAGGGGATGACTGTACAGTTCCGTACAGTCCACGTGTCATGTCCGTACAGCTGACGTGGCATGACTGTACAGCTGACGTGGCGGCTCCAGAAGGCGACACGTGGAAGACCGTACGGAGGACATGTGGCATCACCAGGACACAACACGTGTCAGTCGGATTTGGCACTTTTGGC
>SNQJ01S0123163.1:53519-66378 GCA_010110895.2 Picea sitchensis | reverse complement strand
TATATCAAAGAGATATAACACATAGGAAACCCTTGTGTGTAGGAACCCTGAAAACCCTAACCCTTGGGAAAAACATAGAACCAAAAAGGAATAAACGAGATGTATTATCATGCAACCCTACCTCCTACATTATGGTTGCAAAATTTCTACACATTTTTTCCTTTTAACAATTTGGGCACTTCATCACTGCAATATTCTTTAGGAACCCTTATTTGGGACCTATCCCATTGGATTTTTCTCTTTTCCCTGATCATCGTGGTACCTATCATTTTTAATCCTTTTTTTTCCATGGACCCGACACCCTTATTTGTGACCTATCTCATTGGATTCCCCTTTTATTTGTGATCTTTGAAATTTAAAACATTTCAAAATATGCTCTAGTGCACCCAGTTGTCTCGTGCTTGTGCTTTGTTGGTGATGCTCCTGCATCATACTCCCTTAGATGAAAAATTCATGGACTCCTTTCCATGAGCTCCTGCACTGATCTTCCATGCTTCTGGATATCTG
Source organism: Picea sitchensis (assembly GCA_010110895.2). NCBI lineage: Eukaryota > Viridiplantae > Streptophyta > Pinopsida > Pinales > Pinaceae > Picea > Picea sitchensis. The sequence goes on along the minus strand of SNQJ01S0123163.1, from coordinate 65,871 downwards.
TTTCACCAACCCAAATGGAATATTCTATTTTTCGTCATTTCCACTTCACCAAATATTCAAAATATGTCTTCCTTATGGTCTTCTTACCAACTCGTTGATCTATGATCTTTTACATCTGCAGCTTCTCTGCTACAAGAATTTTATTTCTCCATTAGATCTCTCTTCGATCTTTTGACCCTCTGGTTCTATATTCCCTATACGGATATAGGTCTGAAATGTTGAATATGGGTGATATATCCACATCTTCTCGAAGCTCTAACTCATAAGAATTCTCCCCAAATTTCCTCAAGATTTCACACTGCCCTATATTTTTTAGCTTGATCTTATTGTATGTTCCCCTCAGGAATATTTCCTTCCTTAGATGTGCTAGAACTTGATATCCAACTCCAAATTCAAAATTCCTCCTGTGTTGATCATCTCTGCGCTTGTATTCACCACTTCTCTTCTTCAACTGCTCCTTGATCTGATTATGAAGTTCGTTCATATATGCAGCAAAATATTTGTCTCCAACGCTTCTAAACTCGCTCTACTTCATATCTCTCAATTCCAACACTCCCCTTGGATCCATTCCATAAACTATTCAAAATGGACTTTTCCCAGTGCTTTTGTTCACTGAATCATTATATGCAAACTTGGCTTGTGTTAGAATCTGATCCCACTGACTATGGTGTCCAGTGACCAAACTCCTCATCAAATCTCCTAATATTCTATTCATCACTTCGGTCTGCCCATCCGTCTGTGGATGATATGCAGAACTAGAAGATAGATCTATCCCCAAATTTTTCCACAATGTCCTCCATAAATGACCAACAAATTTGGTATCCCTGAATGAAACTATGCTCCTGGGAAATCCATGGAGTCTCACAACTTCTCGGAAAAACAAATTTGTAACATGCGTTGCATCATTGGTCTTTTGGCATGGGATAAAGTGTGCCATCTTTGAAGATTTGTCCACCACCAAAAATATGGAATCACTTCCTCTTTGTGTCCTTTTCAACCTCAACACAAAATTCATGCTTATTTCATCGCAAGGCCTCTCTGGAATAGGAAATGGCTGATACAACCCAATGTTTTGTTTCTTCCCCTTGGCATAGTAACGAATCTTACAATTTTTCACAAACCTTTTCACCTCTTCTCTAATAGCTGGCCAATAATATGAACCGTTTAATTGGGAAAATGTTTTGTCATGGCCGAAATGTCCAGCTAGACCTCTGCTATGATTTTCCTTTAACAAATTCTCCCTCATTGAGCATCTTGGTATGCATAACTGGCATCCTTTGAACATAAACCCATCCTAAATTAGATATTTGGCCCACTGGATTCAGTCACTAACCATAGGATTTGCACATGCTTCATATGCCTCTCCAAAATCTAGATCACTATGGTACATTTCCTTAAGGTGGTCAAACCCCAAGGTCTGGACCTGAAATTCCTGTAGAATCAAAATCCTCCTGCTCAATGCATCAACAACCTTGTTAGCATTTCCAGAAATATGTTTAATGACAAAAGTGAAATTTTTCATAAACTATATCCACTTGGCATGCCTCTGTTTTAACTTCTCTTGTCTGGTTATGAATTGCAAAGCTTGATTATCACTATACAAAACAAACTCCTTCGGTACAAGATAGTGCCTCCATTTCCTCAAGGATTGAAATATGGCATAGAACTCTTTGTCGTATGTGGAGTACTTATTTTTATGTTCATTTAGCTTCTCGTTGAAATATGTAATAGGTATGTTGTCTTGACTTAAGACCGCTCCAATTGCAACTCCACTCGCGTCACATATTACTTGAAATGTCTTTCTGAAATCCGGTAATACCAAAATCAGTTGTTCCATTATTTTCTCCTTCAATATGTTGAAGCTCCTCTCAACCTCTTCTGTCCACTTGAAAGACTTGTGTCTTTTCTTCACTATATCCATCATTTGAGCACTAATCCCACTAAAATTTCTGATGAACTTCTGATAGAAAATTGTTAATCCATGGAAGCTTCTTACCTCAAAGATATTTTTCAGTGGCAACCATTCTCTTATTGCTTTGACCTTTTCGGGATCCATCTTCAATTCGTTTGAAGAAATCACAAAACCCAAATATATGAGTTATGTCTTCATGAAAGAGGATTTTTTTAGATTGATCAACAACTTCTCTTGTTGCAACCTCCTCATCACCAATTTCAAATGTTTCAAGTGATCCTCCTTGGTTTTTCTAAAGACCAGTATATCATCCAGATATACAATAACGAACTTACCAATGAAATCTTTTAACACTTCATTCATCAGCCTCATAAAAGTACTTGGGGCATTCGTTAAGCCAAACGACATAAAAATCCATTCATATAACCCCTCATTTGTCTTGAATGTTGTTTTCCACTCATCACCTTCTCTCATCCTTATCTGGTGATATCCACTTTTCAAATCTATTTTTGAAAAATAGTTGGCCCCACTCAGGTAATCCATCAATTCATCCATCCTTGGTAATGGAAATCTATATCTGATGGTGATATTGTTTATGGACTTTGAGTCCATACACATTCTCCATACTCCATACTTCTTTGGACTTAATACAGTTGGCATTACACATGGACTCAAGATTTCCCTGACCAATCCTTTGTTAACAGATCATGAACCTGTCTCTTCACTTCCTCATTCTCTTGAGGTGTCAACCTATACGCTACTTTGTTCAGCAATATTTCTCCTGGTATCAAGTCAATATGATGGATGATACTTCTCATAAGTGGAAATGAGTTTAGTAACTCATCCACTACAATGTTAGCAAAATTATCTAATAGTTCCTGAACTTCCTTAGGAAAATCTTCCATTGAAGTACTGGTAAGGATAATCCTCGGCTTCCTCACTACAACAAACTGCATTTCTTGTTCCCTCTTTACTTCCTTCAAGAGTTCCTTCCCACTCATGAGAAGTATGCTCATGCTAGCTTCATCCTTCACCCTCATTTCTTCAATTGGAAGCAACATGTGTGTCCTACCATTCTTCTCTAAGGTGTAGGTATTTTTCCTCCCATCATGAATGGAATTCCTGTCATACTGCCATGGTCTTCCCAACAAAACATGACATACATCCATGGGAATCACATCACACAAAATCTCATCTCTATATCCTCCTATTTTAAATTCAACCAGGCATTGTTGAGTGTTTGTTACCTAATTACCTTTTTGCAACCATGAGACCTTATATGGTGTTGGATGTGTAGTCATCTCTAGCTCTATCTTCTCCACCATCTTCGTGGATACTAAGTTGTCAGCGCTCCCACTGTCAATTATCACCTTGCAAACCCTGTCCTTCGTTTTGCAAGATGTTCTGAACAAATTGTTCCTTTGCGATGGATTTTCAATCTCTAGCTCTGGATTCAAAAGAAACTTCTTCATCATCAAGGATTTCCCATTTTTTGCACCTTCTACCTCAACATCTCATTTCTGCACTTCCGAAATGTGATCTTCACCTCCCTTCTTACTCTCGAGACAATCCCAAGACACGTGTCATGTTTTTCCACATGCATAACATCTTACTTCTCCTCCTTTGCCTCTTCCTCTTCCTCTAGGAAAAGAGTTTCTACCACCACTCTTCCCTCCTTGGGAACTTCGTCCTCTCTCAGAGTGACTATGTGGTTTCTCCACCTCATCCTTGGTCTTCTGTACTTTATCCTGGGGAACTCCTTTGCCTCTGTTCAAGATTCGACCTTTGTTTTGTTGACTCTACATCCTGGTCAACTTCTCTTCTTCTTTCAACATAATTTGATACACATCCTCTATTGTCCTGACTGTCGCCATGCAGATTTCATCCTAGATATCATATGTTAGGCCATTGCTATACCTATCAACTTTCTGTTTGTCTCTCTCTCTTTGTCCATCTCTAATGTTCAACTTATAGAACTCCTCTATGTACTCCTTCACAATCAATCCTCTCTATCTTAGGTTCTGCATCCTTCTGAACATATTTATCTAGTAATCCTTGGGCATGAATTTTGCCTTTAACTTGGCTACCATTTGATCCCAACTTTTAATATTTTGTTTTCATTTTCTCCTCCTTTCAGCCTGCAGTTCATACCACCACAACGTTTCATGTCCTTTCAACCTAGTGACAACATGTCTTACCTTTTTCTCCTCTTCAACATCTTCATAGTCGAAATACTTGTCCGTTGCTCATATCCCATCAAGCAATTATTCTATGTATAAATTTCCTTCATACATAGGGACATCAATCTTTTCTCTGGCTACCAATTTGACAACCGCTTTCAACAAGCGTTCTTCCGCAACATCCTCAGCTATAGCTTCTTTGAATTCTACTTCTTCATTTTTCGACTTGTTGATGTCTCCAACATTAGGTGTTTGTTTCCATGGCATCCAGTCTCACACATAATTCTCTCATATCCATTTCCATAGATCTGTTTGCTACAGATGGCTCAACACATCTTCTAGGGAGAATCGCGTTGATGCTTTTGATACCTCTTCGCCGATATCAGTTTACCTCTCTTCCTACAGAAGTCAATTCTGTACTCATTCTCATACCACTCATGGCGCAAACCCCCTTCCCTCCAAAGGGTTTCTCAACCTCCCAGTCTGGGATCGTTCGAAATACTGAGTTAGAGCGACTCCTTGGGTCCCCACGGCACCTGAAACCACTACACACACACACACAGGTCCTTTTCTCAAATGACCACAGCTGTGACCGTGGGTCTATTCCTTCGCGACTTGGGCTTCAGGGATATCCCAAACTCTTCCTTCAAATTTTCCCGAAATGTTCTTTCCGAATATCCGGCTTCCACCATGTGTCTCTTTGGATTTTCTGGACTTTCGATTTCCGAATTCTTTAATCTGACACCACACGTTCCCCTTGCAATCAACGGCTTAGATCCGTTCGTGACTTTGGTCTTCACGATTATGCTTTTAGCAAGCCTTCGAACTTCCTGAAATCTGAAGTGTCAAAACACCATACACTATCCTCTGCGTAGCTTTCCCTAGATTTGACGGTCTGGAATCATTCGTCTCCCCTCCGAAACAAATCTCGTCCACCGACTTCAGTGAAGACTCCGAGGGCTTCTCCCCTTGAAGAATTTCCACCGCTCTCCCTCTTGAGCTTTACTTCTTCTACCTTCTCGCGTTCCTCTAAACACTCTCTTCGACACTTAGTGTAAGTTTTGATCTATGCACACCTTGCAACAGATACTCTTCAATAGTTGACTCCTTTGTGGATAAATGTACACTCCTTGCGACTGTTCTCCAACCGCTTATGTCTCTCGTGACTAAAATCATGCTACGTCTGCTGAGATTTCGAATATGAAAATTTTTTCACGCACTTGTTGCAGATGTCAATGCACTCCTTACACACATACAAGTTCTCACTATCTCTTCTGAGTTCGATTCAAAACCGACTCAATCACGCACAACTTGCGGACACTATGCACACCTTGCACTCGCTCAGTGAAGAGAAACAATTGAAATTTAACTACTCTTCAAAGTGACTCATACATTCAACAAAGCGAATGTGGTCATGGATTCAAGAACAAGAAATAACAGAGAATTGAAATTAAACAGAAAGTCTACCATTCATTCAGATAGACACATAATGACCCTCATTGGGACAATATTCCTCTACTATATTCATTCAATTGAAACTTACATACATTCATACAATATTTTTGTGTATCTCCCAGCTCTTGGATTACAATGGCAATCTATACATTAGAGTCAACAGCGAATGACTAACTATCTTCTATCAGTAGCAACAACCTCTACTAGGCAATAATACAAATATTTATACAAAGGGGTGCTCTTCGAGATTTTCCCTCCAACTACTCTATGTTATCCTATCAGAAATAAAAGCGTTCAACTGCTAAACATTTATTACAATAAATATCGAGTAGACAGATAAGAGCGCAAGCTCTGGATCTGTATTGTGATTCATCTCATAAAACAAAATGCATTCCCCACTGACCTTATGCGATGGTTCAACCTTCAATCATTAAAGATGTTCATAACTCAAAAAAGCCTTGTTAGATATTACATTAATACATTGATATTTGAAATACAAAACATTTCAAAATACACGCTAGTGCACCTAACTGTCTCTCGCTTGTGCTTTTTGGTGATGCTCCTACATCATTATCTAGTTTATCCTTAGTTCGTGTGTTTTGTACATCGTTAAATGATGAATTTCCTTTGTGGATATGAAAGATAATCCAGGACCCTGTTTTTGAGCAATATTGCGGTGACATTATGTTTGATGAAGCATTTTATTTTCATTTGCAACATGATGTGGAATTGAATTCAGTCTCAATGAGACCTATTCCATTTGCACCACTTATATAAAACATCTCTCTCACTTAAGAGAATTATGGCTCTGTGCAGCGTTTCTTCATTGAGGCACCTGACGATCAAGCCTTTACACCTTCTATTGAGGAAAATATGTTAAAATTAAATCCTCTAGAACATGTGTTTCAAATTAAGGGAAGTGACAATTGTCCCTTCTTTTCAAAACCAAAATCATTGCATAAAAATATTCTTGAAATTTTGCAAATAACCCCAAAGATGAAGTGATTATAGTTTACATTTAGAGTACTCACATAGAAGATATAGGTATCTTGACATGTCGTGTCTTTCCACAATACCTAAAATTGTTTTTTTCTTCTTACTTTTCTTAATCAATGTTTGATTAATATCCCTCTTTTTGTTAGATTGGTTGATAAAATATTATTGTTTCTTCGATTTTATTCTCCATCTCTTTCTCTATAGTTCTATCAATCTTTTCTCTTAAAAATATTTCCATGTTGTTATCTTTCTATTTACCTTCATCAATAAACTTTTCCAACACCCTAATTAGAAAACTAAATAATCGAGAAGGTATAATCCTTAACATATTCTAATCAAAATCCTAAATCTACAAAACATCGAATATAATACATCATGGGGTGCCTTTATATTCATCAAGATCATTTGTATAAGGTAACTATATTTCTTCATAAAATCCTTCCCACATTCACCGAACTTGTATCTCATTCACATGAGCCAAATAATATTCAATCCTAACAAAGGAGAGATGATTAAGAGAGATCAACTCTTTGTTAATATACATTTAACCTAACTTTCATTGATCTTGTTGATCCAAAACTTCATTTTTTTTTAGAATTGGTTCAAACAATTGATACCACTTGTATGAATGCAAATATACCTTGAGATGTAGGTTGTTATAAATCCTACATCCCTGCCCTTCTTCCCATTGAAAATGAACTTTTATGCATCATCCTTAGAAATTGGAATGAAAGTCTTTGTAAACTTCCAAAGGGTTTTAACTTTTAATAGAGTTTCCATGTGTTGTGTGCCCATACCATATTTGTTACCATTTAGAACCATTGGTCCACACTTGTAACTCATAATAACTATGTAAATGTAAACCTGTCGAGTCAATCTACTAGACATTCGACTCACCAAAAGTGCTTGTAAGCAACAATCTTTAAAGAACTTATATACAATAGGATTGTTCTCAAGACAACTACTATGATACCATGTTGGAGAACTAGGGAATTCTAGAAGTGAAGAGTTATAAATTCCAAGAAGAACTGTTGTCTAAAAGCACCAAGCAAAAGTAAGCATAGCTCAACATATAATGTATAACAAAAAAACTTCTATATATCATGTTGATGAATTGATCCATAGTATCATCTATATGTATCTTAAATTATAACTAAATCCCTTAGAATGAGAAAGACTTAGTCAACTTTGATCACATCAAGCACAAGCAATTCTCTACTTTTCTTCCTTGACTTGCACACTAGTAGATTGAGTCATGATCACCTTTGGTGAGGTTGATTGACCGATAAGTTGAATACCAAATCAAACTTCATCGATTAATTAAGTGTCTCTAGAAAATTCATATGTGAAATGAACGTCTTATTCCAACAAGTTAATGCACAAGAAAAAAATATTCACAACACTTATAGATTCTAGGCTGTTATTACTTGTCCCCTACATTGTTCTTGCAAAGTGTTTATACTAACGACCTTCTTGGCGTGCTTCATTCTCTTGTAAATTATGTTTAGCGATTATGAAAAGAGGTTATTGCAACAATTTATAGTTGGTAGTTTCTTCTAGTTTTCCTTACCCATGAGTGGAGGAGATAACATCCATATGCTCAATACATGTAGTTTTATTTTATATATAGTGTTTTAGCATAAAGTTTATTTTAAAACACTTTGCTAGTGCTTTATTATTGCTGTCTAAACTCTTTTCATGATTCTTTGATTTTTCAAGCTTTAAGAGAACTATGTTTTTGTTGCATAGGTTTGGCCTCGCATTTCAACAAAGAATGTATACAAGCACTTTGAGGTTGTCTATATATATAACTTATACATTTCAATGTATAAAGTTCTTAAACAATATAAATGTATAAGTTTTTCTATGTACTTTACAATAACAATGGCTTGCAAACTTGACATGCGAGTACTCTTCCCCTCTTATGGTTATATCGATCCTTGCATGTTTATTCTCTTTACAACCCTCATTACTTATATATGACGAAGCTTGAAATTCAACCTAAATGAATGCAAGTCAACATATTTGAAAATGCAATGCTCGTTTGAGACGTTTATTGTGGGATTAATATTTCACCATGGTCGTAGAAAATATGGTGGATATATACAACAAGGGAAATCGCTGCAAAGCAGCGAGTCCCTGCCAAAGCTTAATATAAATTGCTTACCTGAATGATGTTTGAATAGTTAAGTGTTCCATTGCATAAATTAATTTAATACAGATTCAATGGGCAGAGCCAAGATGTTAATACAATGGAAGTTTCGATAATACCATTTCAATGGTTGAAATGTACTTAAAGTAATAATCGTTTGATTTATACTCTTACGTGGAAGGGCCGCATTAATTTAATACAGATTCAATGAGCAGAGCCAAGATCTTAATACAATCGAAGATTCGATAACACCATTTCAATGGTCGAAATTATTGTTATCTGTCCGGTTCAGGTTGTTATCTGTCTGGTTCGAAACTTGAAGTCATGAGTTCTTATTTGTCTGATTTGAAACTAAGTTCTGAGTGGTAATGAAATATTTTGCATGTACATGGTGACTGCCACTGAATTGAACTGAGCATTAATTGGCTTTGTTGATCAGAGATTGTATCTGTCTCAAATTGCTATATTTGAGAAAGCTTGAAATATCGAGCCGAAACCGAAGTGCAAAATTCTTTTCCATGTGCAAATCCTGCCTTTGAATTTCTTGTGGCTATAATCGCCAGTTCGCGACGTTGTCTCTATGCCATCCTGCTTCATGGCCCGCTGCCATGCAGTCCTTGTTTGTTAAGGAAAATTCGTTCGCTTTAAATGTGCCTAAAATTGCGTAATTATAACTAAACAAGAATTGAGTAGAGGATTAAACATCGCAAGAAACGAAAAGGGTTGTAATCTAAGGGACATGACTTTTCCCACAGTATGAATAATGGTTTATACTTCCAGAATGATTGAAAGGCAAGACTGATTCCGACTTCTCTTCTAACTGAGCGAATGGAATTCCAATACTGTGAAGACGTCACTGACTCAGGCGTCACTGATTCCCCCTGTCACTCAGAGGACCTCATGGACTCCGAATTAGAGGACGAAATCGCCTCCCATATCAATTCGGCCAAATTCTGTAGACCGTTTGGAAGACAACAGCCATTGCAGAAACTTTTTGGCGGAGAAAAACGTATGTCTTTATTTCCTCTTATTGTGTCTAGATGGTATTCTACAGTCCAGTATTAGATCTATGTGTTATATAGTTTTAGGTTTAAAATTGTATTGTGTTTAGATGATATTCTACAGTCCAGTATTAGGTCTAAGTGTGGTACAGATTTAGGTCTAAAATTGTATTGTGTCTAGATGGTATTTTATCGATGGTATTCTACAGTCCACTATTATTTCTATGTATGATACAGTTTTAGGTCTAAAATTGTATTATGTTTAAAATTGTATTGTGTTTAGATTGTATTCTACAGTCCAGTCCAGTACAGTATTAGGTCTATGTGTGATACAGTTTTAGAATCTAACTAGGTCTATGTGTGATATAAATTTAGGTTTAAAATTTTATTGTGTTTAGATGATATTCTACAGTCCAGTATTAGGTCTAAGTGTGGTACAGTTTTAGGTCTAAAATTGTATTGTGTCTAGATGGTATTTTATCGATGGTATTTTACAGTACACTATTAGGTCTATGTATGATACAGTTTTAGGTTTTAAATTGTATTGTGATTAGATGGTATTCTACAGTCCAGTATTAGGTATTTTATCGATGGTATTCTACAGTACACTATTAGGTCTATGTATGATACAGTTTTAGGTCTAAAATTGTATTGTGTTTAGATGGTATTCTACAGTCCAGTATTAGGTCTATTAGGTCTATGGGTGATACAGTTTTAGATTCCAACTGTTTTGCTCCTAGATAAATTTGATATCTCTCCATGCTTAGTAGAAGTAAATTAAGAAATTTGATATCTGTCCATGCTTAGCAGAACGAAAGTTAAGGTGGATATATATATGGTATAGCAGAACCAAAGTTAAGGTGGATATATATGGTATATATGTATGAATTATATAATGAATGTGGATATATATGGTATATATGTATGAATTATATAATGAATTAGATTGTGAATTTAACTCTGGAGATTATTGGGTTTGCAGTTTCTGATATATTGATGTGGAGAGATAAGAAGGTATCGGCTATGTTCCTCAGTACTGCCACAGCGATATGGGTGCTGTTCGAATGCTTCCAGTATCATTTGGTTACTCTCATTTGCTATGTTATCGTTACTTACATGGTGTCTGTGTTTATCTACAGCAACGTAGCTGCATCCATCAGCAGGTCATCCTGCACCCTTCTTTTATCGTGTTGAACGTATGATCTTATCTCTATGTGTTATTCCTGATCTTTTATTTACATTACAGATATACCTCACCTCCCATTCCGAGATTTAATTTTCCTGAAGAAGCAATTTTGAATGCCGCATCTGTTCTGAGAGTTGAAGCCAATCGTTTGTCAGACTTTTTATACGACGTTTCATCTGGTGGCGACGCAAAGAATTTTTTCCTGGTAATACACATACGTATTGAATCCCACCTCTGAGTAATGTTTTGTTCCCTGGACATGGATCCTATCTTATTCCTACTTAACCCTTAAATTATCAATACAGGTTATTGCATGCATATCTGTTGTGTCCGTGATCAGTAGTCGGTGCAATTTTCTTACTCTACTTTATTTTGGTGAGTAAGGAGTTATTAATGTTTCTTCCCTCAAAAAAACATAGGATGAGCATTTTTTATATCTCTACCAGGCAGCAGCAGACAGTTAATTTGTTTATTATGGTGGCTTTTTGGGTCAGGTTCTGTGGTTGCTTTCATAGTGCCCTTACTTTACGATAAATACGAGGACGAGATTGATCGGTTTGTATACAATGCAAGACTGCAAATGAAGAAGCGCTACACGCAGATTTCACACGAGACTGATCGGATTCGACAAAATGCAAGACTGGAAATGAAGCAGATTTTAGAGGAAGTGTTTGTCGAAATAAAGAAGCAATATAAGCGGTGTGCAGACAAGGCAAGCGTGAAAATGAACAGCCTATTAGATAACAGAGTGCTGAGCAAGATCGTGAAAATGAACAGCCTATTAGATAACAGAGTGCTGCGCAAGATCGTGAAAATGAACAGCCTATTAGATAACACAGTGCTGAGCAAGATTCTAAGGCGTCGAGGGAAATCAGAATAAATCATTCCAAATAATAATTTCTTTTTTAACTCTTGAAAAAATTGAAACACTACTCGTAGATGATCATATAGAAGCATCAACATGGAATCACTGAGTTCAGTTCATATCCTGTGGGCTTCTCTTCTCTGTTAAAATAAAATTCAGTTCGTCCGCTAGTCCTCCCAACGTTATTGTATAAATAATCGAAATAAATTTAAGAGTTTATATAAACTTTTTATGAAAGGTATATTACTCAAAAATAAAATTCAAATAAACTTTTTATTCAATGTATACGATTGAAAATGAAAGAATTAAGATCACAATTCTCCTACGATTTGAATTTTTTTGGAAGGTTTGTATTCGAATAATATTTATTTATATTTAAAATATTAAAAAAAGTTATTATTAAGTTGACATATGTGACACAGAAAAATATATAAGATCTAGTATATTATGGAATGAAAGAATTAACATTACAATTCTCCTACGATTTGAATTTATTTGAGTAATAGGTTTTCCGTAGACATTAGGGTAGGGTTTCTGCAGGCCCTCTAAGCGCTAGGAAACGGTCTAGTCCAGCCGAAGTAGGATGGGGGACGTGTAGGGCTCTT
>SNQJ01S0123163.1:26787-53509 GCA_010110895.2 Picea sitchensis | reverse complement strand
ATATGTATGAATTATATAATGAATTAGATTGTGAATTTAACTCTGGAGATTATTGGGTTTGCAGTTTCTGATATATTGATGTGGAGAGATAAGAAGGTATCGGCTATGTTCCTCAGTACTGCCACAGCGATATGGGTGCTGTTCGAATGCTTCCAGTATCATTTGGTTACTCTCATTTGCTATGTTATCGTTACTTACATGGTGTCTGTGTTTATCTACAGCAACGTAGCTGCATCCATCAGCAGGTCATCCTGCACCCTTCTTTTATCGTGTTGAACGTATGATCTTATCTCTATGTGTTATTCCTGATCTTTTATTTACATTACAGATATACCTCACCTCCCATTCCGAGATTTAATTTTCCTGAAGAAGCAATTTTGAATGCCGCATCTGTTCTGAGAGTTGAAGCCAATCGTTTGTCAGACTTTTTATACGACGTTTCATCTGGTGGCGACGCAAAGAATTTTTTCCTGGTAATACACATACGTATTGAATCCCACCTCTGAGTAATGTTTTGTTCCCTGGACATGGATCCTATCTTATTCCTACTTAACCCTTAAATTATCAATACAGGTTATTGCATGCATATCTGTTGTGTCCGTGATCAGTAGTCGGTGCAATTTTCTTACTCTACTTTATTTTGGTGAGTAAGGAGTTATTAATGTTTCTTCCCTCAAAAAAACATAGGATGAGCATTTTTTATATCTCTACCAGGCAGCAGCAGACAGTTAATTTGTTTATTATGGTGGCTTTTTGGGTCAGGTTCTGTGGTTGCTTTCATAGTGCCCTTACTTTACGATAAATACGAGGACGAGATTGATCGGTTTGTATACAATGCAAGACTGCAAATGAAGAAGCGCTACACGCAGATTTCACACGAGACTGATCGGATTCGACAAAATGCAAGACTGGAAATGAAGCAGATTTTAGAGGAAGTGTTTGTCGAAATAAAGAAGCAATATAAGCGGTGTGCAGACAAGGCAAGCGTGAAAATGAACAGCCTATTAGATAACAGAGTGCTGAGCAAGATCGTGAAAATGAACAGCCTATTAGATAACAGAGTGCTGCGCAAGATCGTGAAAATGAACAGCCTATTAGATAACACAGTGCTGAGCAAGATTCTAAGGCGTCGAGGGAAATCAGAATAAATCATTCCAAATAATAATTTCTTTTTTAACTCTTGAAAAAATTGAAACACTACTCGTAGATGATCATATAGAAGCATCAACATGGAATCACTGAGTTCAGTTCATATCCTGTGGGCTTCTCTTCTCTGTTAAAATAAAATTCAGTTCGTCCGCTAGTCCTCCCAACGTTATTGTATAAATAATCGAAATAAATTTAAGAGTTTATATAAACTTTTTATGAAAGGTATATTACTCAAAAATAAAATTCAAATAAACTTTTTATTCAATGTATACGATTGAAAATGAAAGAATTAAGATCACAATTCTCCTACGATTTGAATTTTTTTGGAAGGTTTGTATTCGAATAATATTTATTTATATTTAAAATATTAAAAAAAGTTATTATTAAGTTGACATATGTGACACAGAAAAATATATAAGATCTAGTATATTATGGAATGAAAGAATTAACATTACAATTCTCCTACGATTTGAATTTATTTGAGTAATAGGTTTTCCGTAGACATTAGGGTAGGGTTTCTGCAGGCCCTCTAAGCGCTAGGAAACGGTCTAGTCCAGCCGAAGTAGGATGGGGGACGTGTAGGGCTCTTAGAGCCCCTTCTGCAGTATGCCAAGCCTTTGCAGTGACAGCTAGCCCAGCCAACGTAGGATGGGGGACGTGTAGGGCTTTTTGAGCCCCTTCTACAGTACGCCAAGCCTATGAAGTGACAGCATGGTCGGCCAACTCGACACCTCTTGGGTGGACGAAGACGAGGTTTGGGCTCGGGAGGGACTCTTTCTGGAGGATAACACGTATGTGTCTTATATGAATGCACTCGCGGTCACCTCAGTGGGCTGTCCAATATCACTAGTTAATAGGTGGTGGATCCTTCGATTCTTAGCACTGAATGGAAAGAAAGAATTTTTAACGTCCACGAGGCTAAAAATAGTCTATGGGACAGATTGTTTTTTCATCTGGCTTTTGTATTCGGCTTTTGTATTGAGATTTGCTTTTCTGATTTCCCTCTAAGGTTCCTTTCATTTCACCAGAAGTTCGCTGTGGTGGAAAATTCTAAGATGCAGAGCTTTCCTTTTCCTCTAAGGAACTGTCGGACTCCTTAGCGATTACTCGAACCGAGTGGCTTTTACCAGGGGTAACGTCAGGCTCTTTAAACGAATTTGTGGGAAAGACTTCTGGCTTTGCCCCTGTTACCAAACATTCAGTGGATGATACTTCATCTTTGCCTCTTCATGTCCATCCCAAGGCTTCACAGAGTGGTAGGGGATTGTTAAATATAATGTAACCTCAACAGTTTGGCTCTTTACAAAGCCACTGGGAAAATCCGTTTTTGATTTTCAGAGACAACATTTAGGCATAATCAGTGCTCATGATTGTAACTGTTCAGTTTAAGAGGGAGTGTTAAATATAATGTAACCTGAACAGTCTGACTGTACACTGCCAGTTGTCCTGGCCAGCTGTACTTTCTATTCTTGTTTTGCTTGAGCCTATTTAGCTCAGGTATTTCCTTTTGCATTGTACTTCTCTTCTTCATACATTCTAATATATACAGTCTTCTGTTCTTTGCTTCACAATTTATCAGGGATTAGGTGCGGGACAAAATCGTTCCTTCGGCCAGGCAGTGTTGCAAACAAAAAAGTTTAAAGGTACCGGAAACTTCCTCAGAGTGAGTTATTGGGAAGGATTTTGCATTGAGTAGAGTTATGAATCTTTATGAGAAAGCCTTGTTAGGGAAGTTTTTTTATGTGAGATTGAATAAGTCTCAAGTAGAGGATTGGGTCGTTCGGCTTTGGAAACCCCTGGTCGGATACTGCCCTAGGTTCAACATCCTATCCAACCATTGGTTGGTGTTTCATTTCCTTTCCAAAGAGGACCTTCTGCGCGTTTTAGATTCTCCCTCGATTTTTTACCGCGACATCCTAATGCTTAAATGATGGTACCCAAGCTTCAACCCATACTCTGAAGTCTTCTCTCGTCGGAAATTGCGGATGCTCCCAAATTTCCCTATTGAATTTTGGTGAGAGGCTATTTTCGAAGCCATTTCCAACTCTGTATGAAAGTTTATTTTCTTCGACAATGCTTCTTTGAGATGGTGTAACAAGAAGAGAGCTTGGGTTCTGGTAGAATTTGACATGGACAAGGGTCTGCCTGCTTCTATTGAAATTGTCATAGGAGATCGGGTTCTGAGTCAAAAAGTTGATTACTGGAAATAATCTTTCTGTTGCCATTTTTGTGGTTTTCCTGGACACTTGAAGCCTTCTTGCTCAACAAGATTGAGTTCTGGGAAAGCTGAGGTTAATGCCAAGGTTTTTGCTCACAGTGCTTCTCCGCCATGCTCTCCTCAGGTCGACCCAGATTCTTTTCTAGGTAAGGTGAAGCTTTTTTACCCTGCTTTCTTTTCAAAGTTATCTGCAAATGAAGTGGATTATCTACATGACAATGAGAACTGGGTTCATGGAATTTTTGGCGACTTCTTGGATTTACTCATGTGGAAATACAACGATCCAAATTGTCGTCCGAGACCCAATTATGAGATTAGGGCCATTTGAATCCCTTTACCTTCCTCCTCATTCATGTGACCTCTTCCTTGTGTTGAGCTGACGGTGACAGCTAATGAACCTCCCCTTAATGCCTCCCCGGACCCTCCCCCTCCATGTGAGCTTCTAGGAAAAATCCTTTTGGCTACCATTGAAGGATCTCCTCCTTCCCTAAATGATTCCAACGTTCCTACTCCTTCTCCCTCGATTGTTTCCCTCCCTACACAGTTCACCAAGATTGTTGACTCCCTCTCCCTTGTGGCCCTTTCGGTCACTAATGCTTCTACTCTGGACCAGTCGAATGTCACCTTTCGGAAGAAACCACGACCTTGCATTCCAAAGAAGCCTTCGTGCACTATCGAAGGAGGTTTATCCCTTTTTCTCTAGGTTCCCCCCCCTCCCTTCCTCTATTAAAAAAACCTTGGCAACATTGTCTGGACTTCCCCAGCCTTTAAAGAAAGCATGTTGATCTCTACGGTTACCCAATGATTATTTTTTCTTTAAATCTATGAGGGTTTGGAGGACCCTCTAAACTAACCTCCCTAAAGTTGTCACTGCTTCAAACCTTTCCTGATGTTGTTTTCTTTCAAGAGACCCTTATGGATAAAGACAAGGCTAAGAGACTCCTTTTCAAGTGCCTACCCACATGGCATTGTGTGGCTTTGGATCCTAATGTAAGATCAAGTGACCTTCTTGTTTGATGGAATCCTACTTTGGCTGAGTTTTGTGCATGTGGCACCTCTGCAGGTATTTTTTTGGAGGGCAGATTCAAATATTTTACTGAAAAAGTCAAACTCCTTAATTGCTATGCACCATATAAGGATAGAGAGTTTTTTGTAGCCTATTATAGATTCTGGCCTTCTTGCAGAACAGGGTATTATTGTTGGAGGCGACTTCAACTTTACTCTTTCATCCCGCGAGGTGTGGGGTAGTTATGCTAGAGCCGACCCACTGTCTGATTTTTTCTCCAGTATTCTTCAGAAAGAAGGACTGGTGGATTTAGCCCCTTCACATTTGACTCTGACTTGGCGGAATGGTAGGGCAGGCATGGCTGGTGTATCCAAGAAAGTGGACCATTTTCTTCTGGACGAGAATCTTATTTCTAGTCAGTGTTCCTATAGATTCTGGACTATAAACTCTACAATATCAGACCATAATCCAATTTTTCTGCAGATTGACTTCTCCCGCCAATTGGACTGTGCACCTTTCAAATCTAACAATTCCTGGATATCATATCTAGATTTTATTTCTCTTATCAAATTGACTTGGGCTTCGATGACGCATTGGACAAAAAAATCCTATTGTGTGAAAAACTAAACTTTCTAAAGAAGAGTGTGATTAAATGGTAGAAAAAGAAAAAACAACAGATTCAGTTGGATCTTTCCCTTATTGAAGAAAATCTGACTGAGCTTTTTGAGAGTCGTTCATCACAAATTTTCAAGCATGAGGAGTTAAACCTTATGATATCACTCAAGACTAGGAAATAAAATATTCTAGCCATTGAAGAATCAATGTGGAGGCTTAGGAGTCGTGCTCTCTGGATCAAGAAAGGGGATAAGAATACCAGTTTTTTCATAGATATGCTACTTAGAGGAGGATCCAAAACACTATATGGGATATCAAAACTGATGATGGGATGATCGTTTCCAGTGAATCAAAGATAAATGAGTATGCATATAACTTTTTTCAGTCCCAATTTGGTTCTCCTGAGGCAGAAGACATGAGAAACCAGTTTCATATAATAAAAGGTATTCCTAGAATGTTCTCTGATGTGGAGAGTGATGAAATATGGAAACTGGTCTCCATTGAATAAATTGAGTTTATAATTAAAAAAATTACTAAAGAGAAGAGCCCTGGCCCGAATGGGTGGACCCAAGAGCTCTTCCATTCCTTCTTTGATCTCATGGGGAAGAACCTTCTACTGTTCGTTGAGGAAACCAAAGTTCCAGGCTTCATCCTAGGTGCACTGAACCGGATGGATCTAGGGAACATCAAAGAAGTTTCAGAAGTGTCCTAGAATGCACAGAAGTATCCTAGGAGGCTCAGAATGGCCTCAACAAGCAAAGAAAGGGAAAAACTCAAAGTTCCCAAAACTTCATTAAAATGGCATGATCGTGAAGAGCATGTTGCAAGCTTTCCAATGACACAAACGGCTCATCAAACAGAGTTACGGATCAAAATTTATAAGTGGTCAAAGTTCAATCAAACTTGGTCAAACAGGAAAAGTCAAAGTGACACATGGAACCACTACAAGGGTGACATGTGGCACAACTGTGTTGGAAAAATGACGTGGCATGGCAGACACATGGGCACATTCGCTGATGACACGTGTCAACTTCATTAGCGAATCATATTGTGACAAGTGGCAGTTTTATGTGGACCAGTTATATGGTGCCACGTGGCCTAGTCATGGGCTGCCACGTGGCACCCATCCCATGGCTGGAATGTGAAAAAGTATAATTGACTCCCCAAGAGTTGAACTCATGACCTTCAAGTAGCCCAAAGACCCCAAACATCAGCACTTACCACCACACCACACATTGGTTCTTATTTGTCATATGATTTAATTCTTATTTAAATCCAAAAGTTTACACTAAGGCGCCAAAATGGAGGGGATAGGCCTTTGGCCCAGCCCTGTTCACATGCACAAGTACCATATGACTATACTTCTCTGCCCACTTAGGGGCTTAACCCAACCAACCTCCATATTTAGCATATTCTGCTATTGATTATCCATTCCGCCATTCTAGCCAACCTCCGGCAGTTTTAGCAAGTGCACCAAAAATCAGTTATAACACATGTGTAAAATAGGGAGTCCATGGGATTCGACCCCGGAACCTCCCCAACAGAGCATGCCTTAATTTATCTATGCCAACCAATATGCAAATGAATTCATTTATGAAATAACCACCTAGAATTTGTATAAGAAGGGGCCTTCGGTTCTGAGTTCAAGATAGCATGCGCATTCAGAGCCACACACCAGTGCATGGAGAAAGAAGTGGAGCACGCCTGTATGGCCTGGTATGGATTGTATGACCTGGTATGGAATCCATACTAACTGTACGACTTTTGGCATGCAAATCGAGGCAAGGGTGCCTCTTGAGTCCAGAAGGTGCCCGACTCGGATCGAGATGTGGAGACAATCATTTTTGGGTAAAATGACACCACGAACACAGTGGTGATGTTAGTTTCTTAATCTGAGCAAAAATTCAATAGCTTCATTTTAGAATGAGTCATTTATTGCAGATGCAGTGGCACGAAAACTGAGGCAGAAGTGTCTCTTGGCCCTGAAAGTGTCTGACTCAGATGAAGACGATTTGATAGTCATTTTTGGGTAATTCGATGACCCGAATTCAGTGACGATGTCTGTTTTTGCAGCAGATCTTGATATCAACAAGCTAAGTGTTGGACAAGCCAATGTAAGCATGCATTTCATTATGTTGTTTTGTCATTAATTGTTGCAGCATAGTATGCATGTTATAGGTATGAAGGAACAGAGAGAAGCTACAGAAAGTCAGCAAGATCAACTTATTCCTTCTATCTATTTGTTTCTTATCTTCCTTTCACATCAAATCAATCAGTTATATGTGACAGAGAAATTGTGGCACTTGCATGACAGGGGGCCAATGAAGCAGTTATGATTCTCGTGGGTTTCGAGATCTTTTGTATGGGATGCATATTTAACGTTTTGGATCTGAGCAGCAGATCTAAGGCTTTTGATGGCTCCATGTTGATGGGGGTCATATTTTATTCATCATATTTTTATGTATTGAGTATATGGGAATGATGTCCATGTCAACATCATGGATGCCTCATGAGTATGAGAACTTGTGAAGCTGATACATTCCTGATCACATTCCGATCTCTTGTTGCTGTCACCGAAGAGGGACTTTGGCCTTACAACTTGTGAAGGAGAGACATCATTACATCAAGAAGAATAAAGTGGTCAGGCTTTGGAGCATGACCCGGAGAGGTAGCCCACTGCAAGGGTGAGCTTCGTTATCAAGTGAAGTGTCTTATCCATTATGTGTATTATGTTCTTATGTTGTTTTTTCCATGAATTTCCACACATAGGATGTTAAGGGAAAGCATGACATATTGCACATAAGGAAGACTAAAGAGGTGTCCATTCACTTCGAATTCAAGCACATAAGACTTCAACTTTACCTTTTATTGCAAATCGCTCAAGTAAAGTGATTTATTACTGACCCTTTTGAAGGAGTGATAGAACAACCAATTATTGGAAACTTATCACTCCCGGGTTCAGATCATGTGGTATCATAGCAGGCTTGATATTGATTGCAGGTGTTGAAGCTAAGGATGGCAAGGTCACCAAATCAATCGTGGTTTGATGAGCTTCAAGAGCTCAACCAAATGCTTCAAGAAGAGAATGTTGGATTGAAGACATTGTTGCATGTTGTAGAAGAAGAGAACCTAAGGTTGCAAGAGTAGTTGGAAGCCATGAAGATGCAGATAGAGGAAGGCTCTACAAATGATATGGTGATAAGACCATCTTGTGACCATGGCAACTTCACCAGTTATGGGTGCAAGCATGACAGTGCAAATGCATGCACACTTTGTCAAACAAATGAAGATGAGCTTCATGCATCCAGAAGCCAAGGAGGATTCCTAGAAGCATCTTCCACTAATTCTTCTCACCAGGAACAACTGGACACATCTCAAGAAGAAGACCAAGGATCCCAGTTTGAGGTAGAGGTAAATAAACCATGTATGATTCCTTTTTTGATTAATGTTGATGATTCTTTTGAAATCCTTGAACAACATGCTTCTTGCATCGGCGTAAATTTGATGAGGAAAATGGGATACGAAGGAGGAGGCCTTGGAACCAATGGCCATGGTATTGTCGATCCCATCAAGGCAGTGGTTTGGCCTCGACATGCCAAGATAGGCTATGTCCCAAAGAATGTTGGAGAAATCTCCAAAACCATTCGTGAAGAAGACCCCAGGACAGTCACTGAGACTCCAGAGGTCAACAGTTCATCAAGAGATGGAATTGATTCAGTACAGGGTGAGAGCACAACTTCTCATGATTGAGGATTCGAGACATCTCCAGGGAGAGATGGGCATCACAGTGACATAGTTGAGACCAACTCTTCTTTCCAGTCTGACTCCAGAGGAAACTCACTGAGGTATAAGAAATCTCAAAACTCTAAAATGTCATTTGATTACAAGTATGCTAATCATATAAAGAAGAGCTTTTGGCATCAAAGACCATGCACTTTTTGTGGATTGAATAACCACGCAGTGTCCTAGTGTTGGAAGAGAAAATACTTGTGCAGGAAGCTTATGGAAACTAGGAGAAGGACAAGGATGACAGATTGATTTCCACACATGGAAAAGAGGAGGGGGAATGCACCTCTAAAGGAGAAAGGCTACTGCAGCCATTGTAGTAGAGATGGGCATCATGAGGCCACTTGTTGGGCCTTACATCTAGATATATGCCCAAAGAGGGACAAGAAGACCAGACATACATCTTCAAGAGAGACAGTCAGTCAGGCAGTGTTACAGGAAAATCCACCACCAGGAGAAGACAAACTACCAGAGAAAAGACAACTCGGTAAAGAGGACATGTTCGACAAAATGGTCAAACAAATGGGGAAAATCCTTTTGAGTTATTTGAGAGTGGCCATATTTGTAAATCACATGTTGCGATTCAGAACTCGTAGAAGGGTATTGTGTAAAAGTGATAATTGCTGATATCACTTCTTTTCTTTTGGCACATGTTGATATTGTTAGGCCTTGTGAAGTAGTTTGGGTAAGGGTTTCTAATTGTAAGTCCAATGGACATGAAACTTAATGTAATGACTTTTGGGGACCAAAAATATTTTCAGTTGGGAGGTGTGATCCGGATGGATCTAGGGAACATCAAAGAAGTTTCAGAAGTGTCCCAGAATGCACAAAAGTATCCTAGGAGGCTCAGAATGGCCTCAACAAGTAGAGAAAGGGCAAAACTCAAAGTTCCCAAAAATTCATTAAAACGACATGATCACAAAGAGTGCATCGCAATATTTCCAATGGTGCAAACGGCTCGTCAAACGGAGTTACGGATCAAAAGTTATAAGCGGTCAAAGTTTAGTCAAACTTGGTCAAACAGGCAAAAGTCAAAGTGACATGTGGAACCGCTGCAAGGGTGACACGTGGCACAACTGAGTTGGCAAGATGACATGGCATGGCAGACACATGGGCACGTTCGGTGATGACATGTGTCAACTTCATTGGCGAATTGTATTGTGACAAGTGGTAGTTTTATGTGGACCAGTTATATGGTGCAATGTGGCCCGGTCATGGGCTGCCACGTGGCACCCCTCCCATGGTTGGAATGTGAAAATGTTTATTCGACTCCCCAAGAGTCGAACTCATGACCTTCAAGTAGCTCAAAGACCCTAGACATCAACGCTTACCACTACACCACACGTTGGTTCTTGTTTGTCATATGATTTAATTCTTATTTAAATCCAAAAGTTTACACTAAGGCGCCAAAATGGGGGGGCTAGGCCTTTGGCCCAGCCCTGTTCACATGCACAAGTACCATATTAATATACTGCTTTGCCCACTTAGGGGCTTAACCCAACCAAACTCCATATTTAGCATATTTCGCTATTAATTATCCATTCCACCATTCTAGCCAACCTTCGTCAGTTTTAGCAAGCACGCCAAAAATCAGTTATAACACATGAGCAATGGACAAGTATTTCGACTATGAAGATGTCGATGAGGAGAAGAAGGTGAAACATGTTGTCACCAGGTTAAAAGGGCATGAAGCGTTGTGGTGGGATGAATTGTAGGCTGATAGGAGAAGCAAAGGAAAACAAAATATTAAGAGTTGGGATAGAATGGTAGCCAAACTAAAGGCTAAATTCATACTCAAAGATTACTAGATAAACATTTTCAGGAGATTGAAAAACCAGAGACAGAAGGGAATTATTGTGAAGGAATACATGGAGGATTTCTATAGAATGAACATCAAGTCTGTACAAAAAGAGAGAGACGAGGAAAAAGTTTCCAGGTACATCAACGACCGAAGATATGAAATCCAGGAAAAAATCAGCATTATGACAGTTAGAACTGTGGAAAATTCTTATCAGATCACACTGAAATCAGAGGAGAAGTTGGCTAGAAAATAGAGTCAACAAGGCAAAGGAAATAGAGGCAAAGGAATCTCCCACGAGAAGGCACAGAATTCCAAAGGAGAGAGGGAAAAACCACATAGTTAATTTGAAAGAGGAGGAAGTTCTCGAGGGAGACAGTCTGATGGTAGGAATTATTTTCCTCGAGGAAGAGGAAGAGGAATAGGAGGAGAAGTAAGATGTTAGGCCTATAGAAAAACAAGGTACATGTCTTGGGAATGACTCGAGAGAAAGAAAGAAGGAGGAGAAGCTCACATTTCAGAAGCATAGAAGCAAAATGTTAAGTTAGAAGGTGCAAAAGATGGGAAATCCTTGATGATGAAGAAGGTTATTTTGAAGAAATATCAAGAGATTGAAAATCTAGTGTAGAGGAACAGTTTGTTCAGAACAACTTTCAAGACTAAGGATAGAGTTTGAAAGGTAATAATTGACAGTGGGAGCACTGCCAACTTAGTATCCACATATATGGTGGAGAAATTGGAGCTCGATACAACTGCACATCCGACGTCATACAAACTCTCATGGTTGCAGAAGGGTCACCGGGTAACAATAACTAAACAATGCCTTGTTCAATTTAAAATAGGTGGATATAGAGATGAAATCCTGTGTGATGTGATTCCCATGGATGTATGTGATGTTTTGTTGGGAATACCATGGCAATATGATAGGAATGTCATCCATGATGGGAGAAAAAATACCTATACTTTGGAGAAGAATGGTAGGACACACATGTTGCTGCCAATTGAAGAGAAGAAAGTGAAGGAAGACGTTAGCACGGACATACTTCTCATGAGTTGGAAGGAACTCTTGAATGAATTTAAGAAGGAACAAGAAATGTAGTTTGTTGTAGTGAGGAAGCCAAGAGTTATCCTTACAAGTACTTCTGTGGAATATTTTCCTGAGGAAATTCAGGAACTGTTAGAGAATTTTGCTAACATAGTAGTGGATGAGTTGTCAATATCATTGCCACCTATCATAAGTATCAACCATAAATTTGATTTGATAATAGGAGCAATTCTTCTGAACAAATCCGCGTACAAGTTGACACCTCAAGAGAATGAGGAGGTCAAAATACAAGTTTAGGATTTGTTAGACAAAGGATTGGTTAGAGAAATATCGAGTCAGTGTGAAGTACCAACTGTATTGATTCTGAAGAAGAATGAAGGGTGGAGAATGTGTACAGACTGAAGGGCCATAAACAATATCACCATCAGGTAGAAATTTCCATTTCCAAGGATGAATGACTTGATGGATTTTTTAAGTGGAGAGAACTGCTTTTCAAGAATAGATTTTAAAAGTGGATATCACCAGATAAGGATGAGAGAAGGTGATGAGTGCAAAACAACATTCAAGACAAATGATGGATTGTGTGAATGGCTTGTTATGATGCTTGTCTTAACAAATGCCCTGAGTACTTTTATGAGACTGATGAATGAAGTGTTAAAAGATTTCATTGGCAAGTTTATGATTGTATATCTAGATGATATACTGTTCTTTAACAAGACTAAAGAAGAGAATTTGAGACATTTAACATTGGTGATGAGAAGGTTGTAGCAAGAGAAGTTGTTGAATAATTTGAAAAAGTCCTCTTTCATGAAGACATAACTCATACATTTGGGTTTTTTTATTTATTCAAATGAATTGAAGATGGATACCGAAAAGGTGAAAGCAATTAGAGAATGGTCGTCACCAAGGAATATCTTTGAGGTGAGAAGCTTCCATGGATTAGCATGTTTCTATCGGAAGTTCATCATAAATTTTAGAGGGATTAATGTTCAAATGATGGATACAGTGAAGAAAAGACACAAGTATTTCAAATGGATAGAAGAGTCCGAGAAGAGCTTCTATATATTGAAGGAGAAGATAACAGAATAAGCGATTTTTGTTTTACCGGATTTCAGGAAGACATTTCAAGTGAGATGTGATGCAAGTGGAGTAGAAATTGGAGCAGTCATGAGCCAAGATAATAGACCTATTGCATATTTCAACGAGAATTTGAACGATACTAAGAAGAAGTACTCTACATACGATAAAGAGTTTTATTCCATAATTCAATCTTTGAAGAAATAGAGGCACTATCTTGTACCAAAGGAGTTTGTTTTGTATAGCGATAATCAAGATTTGCAATTCATAACCAGAAAGGAGAAATTAAACTAGAGACACTAAGAGGATAGAATTTATCCAAAATTTCACTTTTGTTATTAAACATATTTCTGGTAATGATAACAAGGTTGTTAATGCATTGAGAAGGACAAGTTTGATTCTACAGGAATTTCAAGTGAAAACCTTGGGGTTTGAACACCTTAAGGAAATGTATTGTGATGACCATATTTCAGAGGAGCATATGAAGCATGTGCAAATCCTGTGCTCAGAGATAGAATCCAATGGGATGAATATTTGACTCAAGATGGATTGTTGTTCAAAGTTTTCTAACTGTGCATACCAAAATGATCGATGAGGGAAAATATGATGAAGGAGAAACATAGCGGAGGTCTAGACGAACATTTCAAACATGAAAAAACATTTGCACAGTTGAACAGTTTGTATTATTCGCCATGTTGAGATCCAGTTTTTTCATAATTTCCACCATACAAATACACTCATAATTACACCTTCTCCCCGCATTTCATCAATAATATATCGCTAATTACACCATAAACCTCCATTATCTCTTGTTATTCATCCTATGTGGTTAATACATAATTTTCCATATTTTTAGTGATTAAAAGGATGATTATAAAATAGTTTTGTCGATGATGGTTTAATCCTATGTTTCTATGTCCAAGAAGCATGTTCTATATTGTTCAGGTTCTGATATGTTTATTGTCCATGTTTTGGTACCTGTATTGTTCCTGTTCCGGTACCCGCATTGCAGGTCATCCGATAGTCCAAGTCATCTGGTACCAAAAGGTTCTACAACCAACCAGTACCTTCATATTCATCCAGTACCCACACTCCATGTCATCCAATACTTTGCAGTGATCTGGTACTACCTTTGTGTTCATCCGGTACCAGCTCTCTACCTCTTCCGGTACCAGCTTCATCCGGTACCATCTCTCTACCTCTTCCGGTACCATCTTCATCCGGTACCAAATTGTGCCTATTCTGGTACTAACTCCATACGATAATACCATCGTGTTGGTCCAGTAACCATATTTGTGATTGTGTTCATCCGATACTAAACCCCTTCCTACAAGATTCTGGTACTAACTGTTCTAATCCGGTACCAACTGTGCTAATCCGGTACTAGAAATAATTCAAAATTTTGGAAAGTTTCTAGAGGAAAATCAACTACATGGGTTTTGTCCATAATGATGTTTTCATGCAGAAATGTGTGAAAAAATTCACCCATCTCACATGTGTGGTCCTCCATCTCAGGGGGAATGATTCTGCCAAAATTAGCAACAAAAATCAAACTGCCAACTTGCACCTCAATTTCCGTGCACATGGGAGCATATCTTGCAAAACTGAAAAATAGGGTTTTGGAAATATCATCCAGCTATAGAACCTAGAAACCATTTTCTAAATTTATAATTTGTTGAGAAGATATGGGTGGATCCATAACTCGAATCTGCCCAAATTGCAATAAAACCTAGATTTTTGAGGATTTTATCTAAAAATGTAATATTTGAAATATGAGCATTGGGATTCGGTCCCATACACTCCTCAATGATTATTCATGTATAAATAAGACTCATAGGGCTATGATAAGGAGCCATTAGTTTCATGGAAGATTTTGTAAATGAAAGATTTAGTCTTGTGAGAAAGCCTTAAGGAGTTATTAGCCATGTAAAAACAGAGTTTTTTTTATCTCAATGAAGAATTGACTATTGTTGATTCACTGTGCATTATTACAGCTTGATCTGAGTTCTTCTTAGCAGCACTGACCTCCTGGGAAGGGCCCCTCAGTAAGGATAAGTGTTTCCATATTGTATTTATTTCGTAGATTAGTATTGTGTTGTTTGTCTACATGCAATTCAATTTTGGTTTTGATTGCTGATTGGATTTAATTTAGATGCATTTCAATTCTGTCATTTACAATAGTTTTGGTAATTAAAAATCAGATTTCATTTTACCCTTCATTTGTTTGCACCAATCCCGTATATATATGCCACTTGCATTAATTGTTCCCAACACTTTGTTTTGTGCAATCCATTTTCATTGCATTTCAATTCATTTCCAAACCTTCTTCCCATATGTGCATCTTGTCTTTTCTTCAAAAATCAATTGGAATAATACTCCTTAAGATCACATTTATATGATCAACTTTCATATTCATTGCCACCTATTTTCATTAAAAAACACATACCTTTTGTAGCTACTATACTCATCTAGATTCAATTCATACACAAAGATCAATTGTAGAAGGTATTGTTCACCCTCCAAATCTTCATATTCCACTTGCAATTCTTCCCAGAAACACTCCACCATACCCATGAATTATGTCCATACATTCGCCCTTTGTTTCAAAACTAATCCATTATGTCATATGCATATACCCATCATGCATTAGATTTATTCCATTACATAATCATATCTCCATGCCATCTCATTTTTGTTTTTCTCTTGTTTACTGCTGTAGAGATTGATTAATTCACTAAGACCTTATCAGATACACAATATTTTAAATGAAGAAAATAAAGAAGTATCACTCTTTATTCATTATTTTCTACCTAAAACTTTGTTAGATTCAAAAGGTATTATTATTTGTATGCAAGTATTTTAGAGCAAAAAATTAGTAAGCTTGCATTCTCATTCATTTCTTCTAGATTCCCATTGTATTCAATATCCATTACTCTTATGCATTTGATTCATTCATTATTTCTTTATGATTGGTGTATACATTTAAAATGGTCATTTTGAGTTTAAGCGAATATTAGGTGTTGATTGAGTTTGATGATTTTGAGTTTCCCGCACTTAGTTTTTATTTCCCGTACCTTTGGATTCCTTGCACTTTAATTTCACATAGCTTCAAACACCAACGGACAGATTAGAGGTCTAACTCGTGAGATATGGCCTTCCCTCATTGGAATTCTTCCTAAGGTGTTAGTTTCTATCGTGAATTTCATTTCCATTTGCTTGCTTCTTTTATTACATTTAAGTGTGGATCCGCTATAGGAAATAATCATTGAAGGACATAAAACTTAAGTAAGCTACTCATGATGAATCATGCGAACATCACCCTGAGTGCATGAAAGACTGTGATCTAAGCCTTTATAGCACTAAGTTATTCCTACATCCCAGTGATGAATCCTTAGTGTTAATTTGCTGCAGTGTGGGTTTGAAGATTGTTTTGTCTTCTTTAGATTAGGCTAGACTAGGCTCTGATCCTATGTTTCCTGCGCCTGCACCTCGAAGCTTATGAGCCTCGATTGATAATTAAATGTGGGAATTAATAGTGCATATATTTAGCCCCAACATTTTGGTTCCGTTGACGAGGAGGTGCGAAAGGGATTAGAGCACAGGTAGGTTGATTTTATTTCTCCAAAGTCTTGAGTGTTTCTTTTCATGCAAGTGCCCTTCTTTTCATGCAAGTGTGGTGTGATTTTAAGGATGACCTAAGGGCGGAGAGAAGACGATAAGACATGAGGGAAGATCCCATGCATCCACTTTAGTGGGGTTACTCCAAAGTTAAGTTGTCCTCTTCCTTTTAGTATTTAGAATTTGTGTTTTATTAGGATTAGCGATTTTTTATATATATGAGAAGAGAAGCTAACTTGTGTGAACAGATAAATTGGTGACAGCAAGGTCCTAGTAGCACAGTGGCGCTTTGAGTATATAATTGGTTTGGTTACATTTTCTTTTAGTTTGCTTCTTTTTATTTCTTTAGGGTTTTTAAAAAACGTTTTTGGGCACTGTAAGAACCCCCCTCTACACTAATCCATGTGTGAAAGAAGACCCATCAACCAGCAACAAGAACTCAAATATGATCAAGAGTTTAACAAAACTCTCTCAAATCCTAGCAACAGTTAAGATCTATGCCTCTCAGGAAGAGCAAATCTTGACAATAGTCAAGAACCTATCTGCCTCTCTGAAAGTGATAGAAGAAGAAGAGTTCCATGAGCTACATCCACAAGAAGATCTAAAATCCTTTTGTAATCACTCATTCCAACCTATATGAGGGACTAAAGAATCATGGACCACATTCGATGAAGAGCCACCATTAGAACCTAAGATCGAGGAGTTCTTGACATGCATATCGCCAGATCCAGTATGCATCTAGGAGACAAACCATCCTAAAGAAGAGTATCTGCATGGCATGATAGAGGGAGACATGCAGAGTGGTCTAAATGAGGAAGTGAACCAAGAACATGAAGATTACATTGAACATTGGTTCCAGACAACAACAATATTGAAGCACCACTCTCTTCTTCAACAACTCTTCACATCCTGATCAAAGAAGATGGTTCTTCATATTCTGGTATACATTAAAGCTTATCTTTCAAACCTGAGTATGAATGTATTTCTACACTTGTTACGCACATGGTTAAATTGGAAATATTCTTACACGTGAAATTTAATTTCTTGTTCTTAGATAGGATAGAGTAAAAGTTGCATGTTAGTTAACCTATTTCTAAATATATGCAACATCTTTTCATGTTTCTTTTCAAATAAATGAAATGAGATGAAGATACTATTTGTGATCTAACATCAAAAACCAAAACAACTTAAGATATTTCTTCTTCTTATTACATACAAATTTCTGATTATTAATAATAACAATTGCTCATAAGCCTAATCTTTAAAATATTATGGGGATTTACAAAATATTTAAGGTCTGCATAATGATACCCATAGGTAACTTGTACATCCTAGTTTCCTGTCATAACTTTTTATTCAAGCATTCTTATCAAATAGTAGCATGAGAGTGAATGGAGCTTCTACTTGTGAGGGAACACAATCTTATATGGAGAAGATGAACTTGGGGACTAGAGACACCTTTAGGTCATTCTCTCGTGGCCTCATCCACCACACATTAAGTAAGTTTGACCATGATATGTATTTTGATTAATCTCGATACGTAAGTCTATTTTTCATACGAACAATATTTTATGGGCAATCTATAAAATATCTTCCAACGCAATACCATCCCATCCTGTAAAAAGGTTTTCAAAGATGCTTCCCCATTCACCCATACGAAAGCAATCTATAAATTCTATCTTAATGGTAAATATTGGGAAAATATCCTTTGATGGAAAATGGGTGTAAGAGGCTAACCCATTGGGATACTGAATAGGTCTGTTGGCAGCGGGTACAGACCTGTGGTATAACTAGCCAAACCCATCAGGGTACTGAACAAGCTTATGGGCAATGGGGCATTATGTCTGGGAAGGATATTTCTTAGATGCCAAAATTACCCCATCAGAGTACTGAACATTCTTGCTGGCAATGGGTTTTGATTTTGATGTCTTTCATTATGCCTAATCTATATTTGTCCGTATGAACAATATACTTGTGTAAATCCTTAAGAAGAAGCATGCATGGTTGAACAAAAGGATAATGAACCTCATATAATTTCCATTTGAGAATGTCTGTAAGATGGTCTTAAGACCTTGTCATTCATACCTATGATGTCATTGTTGTAGAGGTGGGAGCCATAAGTGTAGGAGTCTAATAAACTCAAATGCGAACTTTATCAATATCACTTGAATGACAGTTTCTTTGAGAAATTAAACAGGGATGTTTCCTATCGGTTTCTCATTTATTAAAGATCATGTATCTCCTCATGTTCTCTTGTTTAAGGATAAGAGGAAAAATCCCCCATCATAATTCACATGGTTTCTTGAGCATACAACTATTAATGATTGATGAAATCGTATGTAATAAGTAATTTAGAATTTCCTTTATGCTTGTAATATTTTAAAATATATTTCATTTCCAAATTTACAAGCATGAATAAAGTTTAATTTTTGGTTGTTTCTTTAAGCATGGCATAAATGCATATTTATTCTCTCATAATAATAGTATTGGTTTAGTTCTATTAGATTCTTTTGTTCCAATACTGTTGGTATAGAAATCAGTAGGTTCCTGTACCAACAGTACAAAAATTTAAATCATTTTCGAGGGTAATTTTTGCAGGATATTTTCAAAAGCTCTCAGCTCTAGCATACTTCATTTCTCTCCTTCATTCAACATGCACCGGTTCCACATAGTCCACTTTCAACTTGCATAAATTTTATGTGCTAATGAGAGTTTGCATGAGGACATGCAAACCAACGGGTTTGGGGGAGAGAGAGACAAAAGGAATATAAGTAGATAAACATTCATCAACTCTCTCTCCTAGATATCCATCAGTTCACAGCCTTGCTCCACTTCATCTTCAAATTTCAACAATCTACATCATGGTTTTGTAGGCATTTCGTCCTATTCTGCATAGTTTACACTTCAACATGCATTAGAATTCAAAGCAAGCGTAACTTGAGGTAAAACTGGTACAAATATTTTTAATTTACTAAAAACTTGGAAAACATGATGCATAACCACTATTACCCACTCCACAGTCCACTATGCATTATCACAACTACTCAGTAAACCCTCCATCTTCACTCCACTTGTCATAATGAACAATATACTTTGATGATAAGACCAAGTAATGAAAAAGAAATATGTGGTATACAAATACAAAGCAACATCTATAGTGTCTTCTCTTCGTACATCATAAAGAATTCTTAATTCATCTCAAAGAGGATGAAGTCATTCTTTCCTATCCAAACAAATAACCACAAAGTAAATATTGGTCTTAAAATTGATGTAAGATACAGATTATAAAGGCATCCAAGTTCATACGACCACCATCACCAACATTTTATAAACCATTCTCTATATGCACACCATTCACCATCACTCTGATACCTCATCCACTGCTTGTCCTCCATTTTTACGATAATTTTGTTTCTCTGTTTGAAATCAATATGTGGTAGTTTCCAAAGTGTCATTCCATAAGAGCTAACACCTACAAAAAAGAAATAATGTCACATAAATCTATAAGCAGAGTATCATAAGTTCTTCACCTTGTTTGCATGAGGACATGCAAATCCTTGGGTTTGGGGGTATGTTGAGCTCCAGTTTTGTCATACTTTCTGCCATACAAATACACTCATCATTACACCTTCTCCCTGCATTTCGTCAATAATATATTGCTAATTACACCATAAACCTCCATTATCTCTTGTTATTCATCCTATGTGGTTAATACATAATTTTCCATATTTTTAGTGATTAAAAGGATGATTATACAATAGTTTTGTAGATGATGGTTTAATCCTATGTTTCTATGTCCAAGAAGCATGTTCTGTATTGTTCAGGTTCCGATATGTGCATTGTCCATGTTCTGGTACTTGTATTGTTCCTATTTTTGTACCCGCATTGCAAGTCATCTGATACTCCAAGTCATCCGGTACCAGAAGGTTCTACAGCCAACCGATACCTACACAGTCATCTGGTACCCACACTCCATGTCATCCAATACTCTGTAGTGATCCAGTACTACCTTTGCATTCATCCGGTACTAGCTCTCTGCCTCTTCCGGTACCATCTTCATCTGGTACCAACTCTCTGCCTCTTCCGGTACCAGCTTCATCCGGTACCAGATTGCGCCTATTCCAGTACTAGATCCATCTGATACTACCATCACATTGGTATAGTACCCATATTCGTGATTGTGTTCATCCGATACTAAACCCATGCCTACAAGATTCTGGTACTAATTGTTCTAATCTGGTACCAACTGTGCTAATCCGGTACTAGAAATAGTTCAAAATTTTGGAAAGCTTCTAGAGGAAAATTGGGTACATGGGTTTTTTCCAAAATGATTTTTTCATGTAGAAACGTGTGATTGAATTCAACCATATCGCACGTGTGGACCTACAGCCCAAGGGGAATGATTCTGCCAAAATTAGCAACAAAACTCAAACTGCCAACTTGCATCTTGATTTCTGTACACATGGGAGCATATCTTGCAAAACAAAAAAGCGGGTTTTTAAAAATATCATCCAACTACAGAACCCAGAAACCGTTCTCTAAATTTCGAATTAGTTGGGAAGATATGGGTGGATCCATAATTCAAATCTGCCTAATTTGCAATAAAACCCAGATTTTTGAGGATTTTATCTAAAAATGTAATATTTGAAATCCGAGCATTGGGATTCGGTCCCATCCACTCCTCAATGACTATTCATGTATAAATAAGCCTCATAGGGCTATGAGAAGGAGCCATTATTTTCATGGAATATTTTGTAAATGAAAGATTTAGTCTTGTGAGAAAGCCTTAAGGAGTTGTTAGCCATGTAAAAACTGAGTTTTTTTTTTCAATGACGAATTGACTATTGCTGATTCACTATGCATTATTACAGCTTGATCTGAGTTCTTCTTAGTAGCACTGACCTCCTGGGAAGGGCCCCTCAGTGAGGGTAAGTGTTGCCATATTGTATTTATTTCGTAGATTAGTATTATGTTGTTTGTCTACATGCAATTCAATTTTGGTTTTGATTGCTGATTGGATTTAATTTAGATGCATTTCAATTCTGTCATTTACATTAGTTTTGGTAATTAAAACTCAGATTTCATCTTACCCTTCATTTGTTTGCACCAATCCCATAGATATATGCCACTTGCATTAATTGTTTCCAACACTTTGTTTTGTGAAATCCATTTTCATTGCATTTCAATTCATTTCCAAACCTTCTTCCCATATGTGGATCTTGTCTTTTCTTCAGAAATCAATTGGAATAATACTCCTGAAGATCAAATTTATATGATCAACTTTCATATTCATTGCCACCTATTTTCATTAACAAACACATACCTTTTGCAGCTACTATACTCATCTAGATTCAGTTCATACACAAAGATCAATTTTAGAAGGTATTGTTCGCCCTCCAACTCTTCATAATCCACTTGAAATTCTTCCCACAAACACTCTGCCACACCCATGAATTATGTCCACACATCTGCCCTTTGTTTCAAAACTAATCCATTATGTCATATGAATATACCCATCATGCATTAGATCTATTCCATTACATAATCATATCTCCATGCCATCTCATTTATGTTTTCCTCTTGTTTACTACTAGAGAGATTGATTAATTCACTAAGACCTTATCATATACACAATCTTTTGAATGCAAAAAATAAACAAGTATCACTCTTTATTCATTATTTTCTACCTAAAAATTAGTTAGATTCAAAAGGTATTATTATTTGTATGCAAGTCTTTTAGAGCAGAAACTTATTAAGCTTGCATTCTCATTCATTTCTTCTAGATTCCCATTGTATTCAATATCCATTACTCTTATGCATTTGATTCATTCATTATTTCTTTATGATTGGTGTATACATTTAAAAGGGTGGTTTTGAGTCTAAGTGAATCTTAGGTGTTGTTTGAGTTCGATGATTTTGAGTTTCTTGCACTAAGTTTTTATTTCCCGTACCTTTGGATTCCTTACACTTCAATTTCACATAGCTTCAAACACCAATAGATAGATTAGAGGTCTAACTCGTGAGATATGGCCTTCCCTCATTGGAATTCTTTCTAAGCTGTTAGTTTCTATCGTGAATTTCATTTCCATTTGCTTGCTTCTTTTATTGCATTTAAGTGTGGATCTGCTATAGAAAATAATCATTGAAGGAAAGAAAACTTAAGTAAGATACTCATGATGAATCACATGAACATCACCCTAAGTGCATGAAAAACTATTATCTAAGCCTTTATAGCACTAATTTATTCCTACATCTCAATGATGAATCCATAGTGTTAATTTGTTGTAGTGTGGGTTTGAAGATTGTTTTGTCAGCTTTAGATTAGGCTAGACTAGGCTCTGATCCTGCGTTTGTTGTGCCTACACCTCAAATCTTATGAGCCCCAATTGATAATTAAATGTGGGAATTAATAGTGCATATACTTAGCCCCAACAAGCCAGGTATGAGGGAAAAATTAAAGAGGTTTGTGAAAAGATGTAAGATTTATCAGTATGCAAAGGGGAAGAAACATAACACTGCATTGTATTAACCATTGCCTATTCCAGAGAGGCCTTGGGATGTAATAAGCACATATTTCATGTTGGGATTGCCAAGAACACAAAGAGGAAGTGATTCCATATTTTTGGTACTTGACATATTTTTGAATATGGCACACTTTATCCCATGCAAAAAGACCAGTGATGCAACACATGTTGCAAATTTGTTTTTCAAAGAGATTGTGAGACATTGTTTAAGACAGGGACACCAAATTTGTTGGTCATTTATGGAGAACGTTGTGGAAGAATATAGGGATAGAGATATCTTTTAGTTCTTCATATCACCCACAAACGGATGGATAGACTTAAGTGGTGAATCAAAGTTTAGGATATTTGCTGACAAGTTTGGTCGCTAAACATCATAGTCAATGGGATAAGATTCTAGCACAAGTGGAGTGAACATAAGTACTGGAAAGAGTCAATTTCAAATAGTGTATGGAATGAATCCGTGGGGAGTGTCAGAGTTAAGAGATCTGGAGAAGAACGAATTTAGGAGTGTTGGAGCTGAAGAATTCACTACGGAAATGCATAAGTTCCATGATCAGATTAAGAAACAGTTTCAGGGAAAAAGCAATGAGTATAAGCGTAGAGTTGATCAACTGGAGTGGAACAAGGAGCGATCTCGACCATAGATAAAGTGAGCATGTGGCTCTCATCCTATAGATTCAGATAGGAATCACTTCAGGAGAAACAATGGGTTGAAACAGTTGGAGACCTCGAAGATGAAGTTCCGAAGGAAATCACCACCGTTGGTTGTCGAAGGGAGCGTGAGTCTTAGATCTGGTTCCGAGTAGCTTCATCAGTTCAAAGTTCGCATGGAAAGAGATTTGTTGCATCAAAGGAAACCAGAGTCCGAATTCGCAAAGCTCTTAGGAGGTTTCACCCAGGGTCATAGCCCGAGGTCTCATGGGGGAAAGGGCCTATCCGAGAGAGCTAGCGCCCATTGTCATTCAATTTTCCAAATTAAGGGGCTTAACAAGAGCATGTGGGTCTGTTGTAGGAAAATTCCCTTACAGACAGGTGAATTCCCTCTTGTATCTTAGACCCCTATGACCAAGACATAAAAGTGATAACATTGAACATTAATTTTCCTTTAAACATAGCTAAACTAGTCAATCTCAGAGAAGAGGAAGAAAGTATGAGTACCTTTTTATGAAGTTTGTCCTTGATCAGTCCAAGTTGAGCTTGATATCCAAGTCCTTTAACGAGTCCTGGAAACTAATAAACAACGAAGACAAGGCATACTTTATATTCTACCATGATTAGTTTAAAGATATATTTATCCAAAATACAAGCTCATGCAAATATACACAATATTGAAGTAAACAAACCAATCACATGTATTAATGAGAACAAAATAAGGTGCTTACAAAGTGTAGATGCAGATGTAGCAGCCTCACCAAGCTCTCCTTGTCCAACCCTTTCCTCGAACGATCCACAGTCAAAATGAAAATACTTTTCACTGATTATTCTCTCCTCTTACCATGAGAATGCCTCTTTATATAGGATTTCAGAGGCTTAAGTACCTTAGATATTCTTGGGATAAGTTGAGGATATTACTCCATCAGTTGTGGAACTCCCCTTAGATCCAACCTTAAACTTGGATTCGAGCCATACTAACTTGGATATTTCTCAGTTGTCCTTAGAGATAAGGGGGATTTGTCCCAATATTTTCTCAACAGATTGACGCTCCCTCATAGTTGGCCACAAAGCATTGTAGCGCTTCTTGCTAAGAGGGAAAGGAGCACTAACACTCCTTGCAAGTGGGCAGGGGTGCGTTTATCTCCTAAAATACTTTTATGATGGTAATTTCTCAAGGTAAAAGTTTGTACTCTTTGCCAAAAGATGTATTTTAATCTTCTAACGAATATTTAGAGGATATCCTAGGTTTTCTTATGATGTCGTTCGCGATGCGATACTAGCGAGACGATAGTATGATTTTTATGACACTTACGATAATGACAATGAGACATCATCGAAGTGAGTAATTTTGGCATGTAACAGATTTCCCCCCAAAGTGCGAGGTCAGAAGATAGAAACTGATGACCGAAGTACTTTGTAGACTTTCGAAGCAAGGGTATGAAGTCGGATAACCTGGTAGAAGCTGCAAACAAACATAAGAGAAATGTTATGACATGTTTCAAACCCAAGGCATGCATACCTATGCTTGAGTGATAAAGGACTTTCAGGGTATGGCCGTGATCCGGATTTTATGAGCAGAACGAAATGAATACAGATTATTAATAGGTGCTTTACAAAAAATAACAGAGATACAGTAAAACTCATTTTCTATTCAATAACGAAATAAGATGAAACTGTAAAATGTAGCGGAAACAAGCTTGTTGGAATGGTGGCGGCTTATCTCTGAGAAGATATGTGACGACAGCGCGCATTCACCAGAAGAATGTTACAATGAGGCTCTGAAGGCATTTTTAAAATAATCAAGAATGCCAAAAACCCTAGACATCCAAAAACCTAACCCTAGGAGATGAAACGCCAAAAGTCATGTGGGCCCCGTTTGGGTAAGCTAGTACATCAACTTCCCAGGGTCGTAACTTTTGCATACGATCTCCGTTTTAGGCGTGTGATAGCCCGTTGGAAAGGTATCTCCAAGGAGATTAATTTTTAGGGCTCAATTATTCCTTAATTTATCAGTGAGGAGATCGATACCGAAAAACCTTCATTTAGGCCCTCAAAATGGCCCCGAAAGTAAAAACTGCTAAAAATAGTAAATTGCGAAAAATGTCAGAAAACTGTTTTGAGCCAGTTGGAAAAGGTGGGTGGACACCAATATCCATGTGGATCAATAATCCCTCCTTAGGAAGCAATTTTCTCCATTGCGTTGAGGTCCCCCATTAGATGAGGAAATTTCTGCTGAATTTGGCCCCGGGTGAGCCACTTGCCTTGGTGCAGGAGCTGCCCTGCTTTGACGACTCGATAAAGCTGGATCCTTTGTTGTTGAGTGCCCTTGATATGTTTGTCCAAAATATGATCATTGGATGTCTGTTGTATGCATTCGGGGTTGAGCTTTGTTGGTGTCAGTTGTTCTGCTACTTCTGAGGTGTCCAATAATGGTGGGAAATAAGGGCGAAGGAGATCCACGTTGAACACTGGGTGCAGGCCAAGGAAAGGAAGAATGTTGATATCAAAAGAATTATCCCCCATGGCCTTGGTGATAGTTTACGGTCCATAATGGAGTGGGCGAAGCTTCCAATGGGGTCCTGTAAGGCATTCTTTCTGCAAGTGCAACCAAACTTTGTCGGCCACCTGAAACTTATGCGGCACCCGATGTTGATCATGGCACTATTTGTACTTGTCATTGGACTTCTGTAGGATATCCTGAACCTGTTGGCAGATGTGTTGGATCTGCTCAATGAACTGGGTGGCTTTGTCATCTTCAGTTGGAGAAGGAGATGAGTCAGTCGAGGTGACCGCAAGGGGAAGTGCAACATCTATGGGACCCAATGGTTGGAATCCCAACCCCACTTGAAAGGGGCTAGTTCGGTTGAGCTATGTAGNAGGGCTCGGTTGTAGCTATGCTGGACATAAGGAAGGCTCTCATCCCATGTGCGAGGGTTCTTTGAATTATACATGCGAAGGATATGCACAATCATTCGATTTACAAACTCAGTTTGGCCATCTGTCTGGGGGTGGAAGGCCGTGGATTTGGTGAGCTTGGTGTCTAGCAGTGACCAGAGGCTCAACCAGAATGTGCTGAGAAATTGGCTATCCCAATCTGAGACAATTGTTTATGGGATTCCAAAATGTACCCAGACTCGTTCAAAGAAGAGCTTGGCAGTGGCCTCTACTGTGATGCTCTTCTTACAGGCAACCAAAATTGCCATCTTAGAAAAGTGATCAACAACCACAAAAA